>LPNX011169767.1:36617-40559 GCA_001517045.1 Pseudotsuga menziesii | reverse complement strand
AAGACATTATATCTCTACTCATTCGATTTACTACAAAGTGTTGTAGCTTGCTTAGTGCTCCTTAGGATGCTAAATTTCAACCTTAGGATGCCAATATCCACTATTTTTGCACCCATAACATCACAAAAACTCCGTGAAAACAAAGAGTTTGGAATTTGTAGGTTACTAGAAATGTGAAAAAATTGGAGTAACCAATAAGAGTGATGGAATATCAATTGATATTAGTGATCAAGTAACTTTTTTTTTTCTAGGGGAAAATATTAGTTCCTTATTATTTCATTGAAATCAAAGGTAACTTAGTTACAAATTCAGCTATTACTGAGCACATGGAATAGATACAGCTATGTTCATCATCAGCAGACAGATGACAATTGATCAGCTTCACAAGAATACTAGACAAACCTTCAAAGGTAACACCTATAATCTAGGAATATTGACTACATCCACATCACTAACCTTCAACAGACACAGAATTCTAGTCTAATACTGAAGTAGCTAATCCAAAGAAGAAATAAACAAGAGAGATCAGTAATATGAGGGGATCATCCACCTCAATCATCCAAAGGATGTCAATAGAAACAGCACATAAAAGACTCAAGTGCTAAGGGCTAGAAAAGATGGAAAGTGCCTTGATCAATACATTCACCATCAGTGATTTTAGTAAACTAAAAATGGCCTGAGGCCAAGGTTAATTCTTCTTTGGATAAGCTATTAGCCTTAGTATTGTGTTCTCTAAATATGTGAACTGCTTTTAGCTGAATGAAGTAAGGTTAACAGGATAGAGATGAAGTTGTTCCTTGATAGTGATCAAGTAACTAGCAAGTATTGGACGCATACACTATCAAATATGTGGTATAAACCTCAATACATCCCTAAACTAAGACTGTCATTTAGAGAAGGTACACATACCAATAATAATAATGTTGATAGTACGTCGAGATAGGTGAGGCATGCAAGCAATGCATGTAGCGGAAGATGTAGGTACAATTATCAAAATAGTTTATTTAGTCAAACTTATTACCTTTCTTTTTTGCGTTGACTTAGCCACTTTCAATTCACTAACTCTAAAATAGCTAATAAGTGTTGGCTAATAATGGTGACTATTCATGGTATTATGTTTCATGGGGTTGCAACATCGCAAACTTCTGAGGCGTAATACCACGAATCGTCACCGTTACTTGGCTGAACACTTGTTATATTTTGTGAGATATAGTTCATGTGTACAGAGTTCTTGAACTCTGTCCTCATGGACAGTTGATTTCTAATATAAGGTTTCTATAATAAAACACCTTAAAGAAGAAATCCTTAACATTTGGCAGATTTCTGGCAAACCCCTGTTGTCGCTACAATTTGGAAAATACTGGGTTAGGTTCGAGTTTCTTTCTAAACTAGGGATTTTATAATGATATTCAATGATCTAGGGGTTAGGTTCTAGTTTCTTGCTTATAAAAAAACATGGCTCGGCAATCCTACTCGGGGCAGCGACTAATTTTCATCCTTCTCCAACGGACCGAGCATACATGTGAGCAAAAAAACTCTAACTATCGTGGCTATGGTAGAACTTGAACTCTTCTCTAAACCTCCCTTAAGCATTGAATTTGGGTAGAGTCGGCTTAATAGCTTATTTGGGAACTGGTTGCTGAGATAACTCACATAAAAACAATCAAACCAATTTGAATGCGAACCAAAATGTGATGGGTTCGTCCACTAATTGTAACGCTCAGACTGGCCTGACTTCAGAATCCATATCATCCAATATGGGTCAAATGCGAGTTAGTTGAAACTGTCAAATTGGGTCTGTCATTAGCTGATCAATGTAAATGCATGCACAGCGAAGAAAACCCATGTTTGAAAGCTGATAAGGAAGGATTGAATTTGGTGAAGAAGCAGGCAGTATAGACAGAGACCCTTTGGGTTGTTGGTTATGAAAGAACCCATTCTCTTATTATATTACCTCATCCAAAGAATCTGAATTAGATAGTCCATATTTTTGAGATTCTGATGAGGAATATTTTGTAGGCAAACCCTTTTTTGATGATGAGATGGAAAATGCATGCATTTATCCATTTCATGAAGAGTTGGATCTTATATTTGAAATCAATAATCATAGTTCTGGGGGCCCCATATATGATTCATCTAGTGAAGCATCTAATGAGGAACCTAAATATTTGGAACCTATAGAGCAACCAAGCATCCACTCTATAGGATCTCCAAGAACTAACATCATTATATCTCTACTCATTCGATTTCCTACAAAGTGTTGTAGCTTTCTTAGTGCTCCTCTATGTTTGTCATTTAGGTTCAACTTAATAGTGAAATCAACAAGTCCAGGAAAATATTCTAGTACATCTCCTTTATAGTGATGGAAAAATAATGATGTTAGTTCTCTGGAGATCCTATAGAGTGGATGTAAATGTTGGCTCAAACTCATACATAGGTTTGCATTAGTGTCCAACCAAGGTGGTCTTTTATAGTCCAAGCATTAGCGTATCCAATGGCTTTCCCTCATGTGAGTAATCCATGTGTTTCCCCTGTCCAGTGGACAACCCCCCGGTTGTTTATGCTATCCATTCGATTTGATGCATAGCTCGGATACATATAGACATGGATGATCTAAATGATACGAAGAAAAATCCAATCATCCATAAACCGAGTTAGATCAATTTTGGAAACCGAGTGGTTAATCAAGTTCATTCCAACATTGAAAAACCATTTATAATCATATAGGGGTGGGGGATTCATCTCATTCAAGTCAGATTTCTAATTGTTGTAACAAAATCTTGGTGCGTAATAAACAGTGGGAACTATTTCTGAAGGTAAACCACTGCTCTGTTGGGGTCTAGTATTCACATAGAACTGCTCCCTACTCCCTTGCAGCTCCGATGATGGGTGGGCTACGGTGAGCCAAGAGATAATGTTTCCCCTAGCTCTCATCTATCCTAATGTAATGTGGAAATATAGGGAATCTAAAATTTCAGCTTGGAATACACAGCAAACATCACAGAGACGTTATGAGAATTTGTTGTTGATCTATGGCTTGGAGTCGGATGTTTGCTCTTTTTTTTGGACAGTATTGATTTCTATGTTTGTGAACTATTGAATATGATAGTTGGATGATATTTTTGTTACTATTCTGCTGACTATATGGGTTGTTTTAGCTTGTCGTTCTCATGGAACGAACTTGGTACCATGAAATTGTTCTCTGTTTCTATTTTTGTGGATAGATGGGGTTATTTATCATCCGATAAATGGGTTTGGGCAGTGTTTATAGACTTTTGTTTTGTATGAGATCTGAACTATGGTTACAAATATGCATTGCATATCTACAAAATGTAATTTTGTCTCTCTACAGATGAAATAAAATTATGCTTCTTTTCTTTGGAGAAAAAAAGAAAACATCACAGCACTATATGAGCCATACCTTTCGATGAAGTTTCCCTAGTGGAAGAAGGATTACGAGCATGTTGTTTACTTACTTACGAGCATATTGATCAAGCCATGTTCTAAGACAACACTCATTAACTAACTCTTCTAAGGCCAGAAGTCCAGGCTCCGGTTCCTCATGTTAAGGAACGGAATGACCAATAGGGGTGCTGATGGTAAACCCCAACCCTGGTTATTGGGAAATGGGTTTATGAGATTGAGGTTCCAGAGCAGCTTGCCAAAGTGAGCGGTTGATGGTATCAAATTATATAGCATAGGGTCCCATTCCCCTTAAGGAAATTCAATATTGGACCGCTACTTTTTGAGATCAACAGAAAGGAGCAAACATCACAGCACGCACAAAAAAACTAAAACCCTGAACCGGTTGCATGCCCAAAAAAACTAAAACCTTGAACCGGTTGCATGCCCATCCAATATAAAACCCTGAACCGGTTGCATGCCCAAAAACCCTTGTCACAACATGCCCAAAAAATGAGGTCATAATGCTTACCCGTTGAG
>LPNX011169767.1:4117-31617 GCA_001517045.1 Pseudotsuga menziesii | reverse complement strand
ACATACAACATGTTTTGTTATACTGTATATCCTTCCATCATAGAACCCTCCGCATGTGCTCGTTGTCTCACCAAACCCTTCATAAATTTCAAGTGCCTCTCAACCATCCACATGGACCTTGAGTGCACAGGTCCACACAACTCAATCTCCTCAACTTGGCGTATGAGGTAGTGTTCCTGTGCATTGAAAAATGATGATGGTAGATGCTTCTGCATTTCACACATGAGACGAGAAATTTCTCTCCTCCAATACTTGATATCTTCTTTATGGATTTCTTTAGATGTCGACCATCTACAAGTGATGCAAACCAATAACGATATTTAACAAAAATAAACATTAAATTACAATATATGATGAAATAGTGCACAAAAAAAACAAATATAAATTATTATACAGAGAATTAAAGAAACACTAAGCACATGCAAGTAATCGATAGTTACCTCATGTATTTACCAAGATTATATATAACTTGTTTGACATTGTTGTCAAAGTTGTCCGGGGGAGAGAGAGGTAGAACATACTATATCGATATACAAACCACGCCATTTATTAAACAAAGAGTATACAAACAAGAAAAAATTATATGGACATAACAATAATAATTACCTTGATAAAGACATTCCAATCATGTGTTTTGACCCCCGCAAAGTCACTTTTTTTGGTTATGATATTCTTCAAGTTTGCACAAAATCCAGTGGGAAATTTAATTTTCCGCATTACTTCTTTGACAACATTTCTTTGTTGCTCTGTAAACATCCATGGAATTGAGTTTATATTAACTTGTTCTTCGTTGGTATGAAATTGGATGGTGTCTTTCATTGAATGGTTGCTTTCTTGAATGTCTTTGCACACTTTCACAACTTTATCTTTCTCCCTCCTTATCTCTAGTATTCGCCACAAGGTTTCAGTAACATTCTTTCCAATATGCATTGTGTCAAACAAATGAGCAATTTGTAGGTGCTCATAGTAGGGCAACCTGCTGAATTGAATAGGACAACTTTTCATTCCTCGTGGAAGCCCATTAATGCCTTCATGATCACGATGGGCATCATGAATATTATTTTATAATTAATAGATTATATCATAAATCAAATATGGCCACTACAGCAAACAAGCCACAATAAAAATTAAAATACATAACAATTCATATACGATGATCCATACGTACCATGATGACGATTTCTATTGTATTGCATCTTCCAAAGGTGAGGTGTCATTCTCCGTGGTCTTAATGCAGTCTCCTGCTTCCCATTGAAAATATTTCTTTCAGTTGTTCTATACCTATGATTCTTAGATAGGAAATGCCTATACTCATCAAACACCTCCTTTCTTAAGCTTTTTGAACGACGAGATTTTATCTTAGGACCACAAACTGGACATGCAAATTTACCCTTTGTCTAAAAACCTACAATATTTAGATATGGAATATATATGTCAAATATATTCATATATAAAATATTCTAACTACTCCATATCATTAAATGCAATTAAAGTGAAACTTAAAATTACAAACCACAAAATGAAGTTAACCTAGGGGCATCATGTATTGTCCATACAACCATTGCATGGAATTGAAATTGCCTTTGTCGTATTGATCTATATACATCATACATAGTTATTCCATTCCATAACTTCAGTAGCTCATCTATAAGAGGTTCGATGTATACATTCATATCTTTGACTTGGAACTTACCTGATTCAGTTGAAGTACATATAAAATATATCATTATGAGAACCATTAAGATATATAAACCATGCAGAAGAGTAAAATAATAGATATATATATGAAATTAAGATACATATTACGACAAATGAGATGCCACAACTACATTATAAATAAAACAATTTTCATCAAAAAAACCTGGAATAATCATCGACAACATTATGTGCTCCCTCTTTATTGACAACCATGGAGGAATGTTATTGTTGATAACAAAAATAGGCCACACCATGTAAATGGATTTCATCTGTGCAAATGGATTAACACCATCTGTTGCCAAATAAATCCTAAGATTACGTGGTTCTTCTTTAAAGTGAGGCCACTTTTCCTCCATATCTCTAAAAGCATAACCATCTGTAGGCATTCGGATAACATCATCTTGACTTCTGTTCCTGGCATGGTAATCCATAAATTGCGCTATGTTTTTGCACCTGAATAGTCATTGCAAACGTGGAATGATGGGAATATAATGAAGAACCTTCTAAGGAACCTTTTTTGTTACTTTATCTGTACGATATCTACTTACATGACATTTCGGACAGTCTGTTGCAAATTCATGATGATTACAATATATAACATGGTCATCGGGGCATGCATGAATTGCTTCATAATGCATTCCAATCTCTTTCATGATGGAAGATAAATCTCGATATGTGCGAGGTAAAATATTTGATGGTGGTAACAAAAATTCAGCTATCAAGCTACAAAAAAGTAAAAAAAATTGTTAATGTAATAAATAAATAATATTAACGAAACACGCTTCATCCGTACGATGATCAATAATGAGTTAACAATACAATTATTAGAGGAATACAAATAAACGTTATCACAATCCTATATATGTGATGGATTATTTTACATACCTTAGCATCCATGTGACTGCAATGTTTGAAAGACCATTCATAACCTTCAAGTTCATTATCAACAATATAGTAGAGAGAAGATTTGTTTTGGAGCCTTCATAAAGGGGTTCATATGCCTTATCGAGAAGAGGTATATCGTGAACATCATCAAAGTCATCATCATTTTCATTATCAACGTCATCGTCATCATCCATTCTAATGTTAAATGAATCATGGATCAATGTATTTGTACCATCATCTTCAATTACATTATCGGCATGATCATCTTGTTCAATATGATCATTCACTTGTTCTCCATTAAACATACAAGCTCCATGATCATGATCCAGAACTTGTTCTGAAAGCACTTCCTCTGGATGATATGATGTAGGGTGTCTTTCATTTAATATAAATACATGGAAATATCAATATATATACATTAATATATGAAAAAAATACATACAATTACCAAAAAAATGAATATAATAAACTTTATAATGCTAAACCTAAAAATGGACGATATTCGTTCCCCCCCTCAGCGTGTCCATGTTCCCTGCAATGTTTTGTGGCTGTTCAAATCAATATTATTCTCCTCTTAAATCCCCTGCATTTAGTACATGGACAATAACATTTGCCATCACCCCTTCGTTTCGCTGCATCCCCTAGTCTAGCAAGCAATTGTCGGTTGTCTTCGTTAGGATCCGGAATATTTAATCTATTTGACATTTTGTCACAAACTTCGTTAATGAATATAACCGATTGTCTTAAAAAATCAAGTTCCATGCATCAACATTTTGTCAAACGGAGAGAAGTCTAAGAATAAAAAATTCCAGGCAAACTGTCTATTGATGAAAAAAAAAATTCCCACAACCGCCCGTTGAAGAATAAAACAATTCCTAAAAACGTCCGTCAAGGAACAAATAATTTTCACAAATCGTCCGTCGCTTCTACAACAAACATGTCAAAATGTTTAAAACAATTTATATTTATAATGGACATGCGTCGAATATTCGACACCTTGAACATAGTTACCGTTGAAAATATGGGACCATAAATTTAAAATCATGTAAACCTGACATTTTTTTTTAAACCTATACATCCCATCGGAAATCCGACGCTAAGGGGTCGGATAACCGACACTATTGGGTTCATAGACTGTCAGATATCCGACACCCTACCCTCGAATATCTAGCACTGAAGGGTCGGATCTTCGACACTCTAGGGGTCGGATATCACATGCCAGTGTGTTGGATATTCGACGGAGCTATAAATATTTTTTGATCGGCATTCTTTTCAGTGATTATTGTCCGACACATCCATGCGAAATGTTGGATGACGTCGGATTTTGGGTTCAAATCCTATTGTGTATCTCAGATTTAGTCTATCCGATCATTGCTTGACATTTTTTGCATCAGGATCCAGAGGAATCTTCATTTATCCTAGATCATCAATAATCCACTTCATTTCTGAAAACATAGTAGGGAATAGATCTTGGAATTCATGCAATAGTCTGTAATCTTCCCTGCTCTCTCATCATCCCAATAGTCTCCAATATTGGCAAATTTCAGGTTTTCTGGAGAACCAATATTCACCTTCTTTGTTCTGAGGGGCTTCATAAATTTGTCATTTGATAACCCTAATTCCTCCATTGCTCGAATACCCCCAGACTCGGGAATATGTATATCATGTGGATCATCATTATCAGGCTCACTAGTTATGTTATATAATTCTACTCGATTATGAACTATCACACTACTCTGAGGGAAACTTGGCATCAGAACAGGGATGTCTTAAAAAATCTTGGTTATGATAACTTGCAGAGAAGCATAAATCATCGAACTATCGTCAACAAAGTTAAAAGTGTGTGTGAAACTAGTAGCTAGCTCTTCCCATTCTATAGTTTCTCATTGTAGCTCAACCGATTTATAATAGTTTCTCGGTATCATGTCCAAAGTATGTATGAATTGATGGACCCATCCATTTCCTAGTGATGTCTTCCATGTTGCGCAACAATTTTCAATGTGCTTGACAGGATTTTTCAATTCCGTATATTTCTGGCCAGTATAAGTCATATTTTCACCAAATATGATTTCTAGCAGTCGTCGGCATTGAGGCCATTCTGAAATAGATTTCTTATGAGCAACCCACCACTTGGAGGGTGTAGCCTTCAATGCAACATCCAATGCTAACAAGTGTTGAGGTTCCAATATTTTTTCTTCAAACTCAGTAAGAACTGTATCTAATTTAGGTAATACTTCATATGTAGGTAGATCACATACTTCAGTACCTACCAGTTGCATAGATTTCATGACTCTTGCACACTCTCGCATTAATACTTCATGTAGTTGATTATGCCAATTCTCCAAAGCTTCTCTTGAGTCCGATGAACAAGAGCTAATACTTAGCCAACTCAGTTTACCATTAGTTGTAGGGTTGACATAGTTGTCCATTGTAGATGAAAAATTGTAAATAATATTTAAATATCCTTCTTGTCCTTCACTGTTTACTTGCTCGACATATCTTTGGCCTTCTAGAGGATCAATTGGGGTGACCACCCGTAGTTTTGTATCTTCAAATGATAAGATTCTCTTTTTGAAATTGATGATTGTTTGATTTGTGATACCCCATTCGATCGCCAGAAGTGTGGGATATGGATTCATATCATCAATAATATTTATGACTTCAAAATATGCTTAGGGATGGAGTCCTTCCACTTCGATAGGAACCTGTGTCATTCGACCAATAAGAAGGACCTTTGACTAATTGGATAAACACAGCTGAACAGAAGACCATACTAGTATCGACTTCCCCACTCTTTCCCATGTTTGTCTTGTTAGAATATTAACATCTAACCCCAAATCTAGTATGATAAAATCCATATCATAATCACATATATGAGCATTCATTCTTAACTCGCAACCAGTTTTTAGCCTTTTACTAATGTGGTTAACTTTTCTCTGGTTGCACACTTGGTTGAGGTTCTTCTATTTGAGCCGATAGTTCTGCCAAAGCATCATTCTCTTATATAAATGCTAAAAAGATTTTAAATAAAAATTTCAACCTACCTTCTTTGTCGGCTTTCTATGGAATAATTGATCAAATCATTGAGGCATTTCCAGGATTCATCCATATTCCAAAAATGAAACAGCAGTAGATATCGACTCCTTATTTATGTCGACAAATTCATCATGTGCATCAAAGAAGACCCATTTTTTTCTTTTTAGACATCAAACGACACTTTCTTTTGTTTCGTTGGTCGAACTCTCATATTTACTCATGATGCTCCTTGATCTCCTCCAGTCGTAGCGCCTCCTCTTGTTATGAAAACAATATTAGGTTCCAGAGGTTCAACATAATCTTTTGAATATTTTGGTTTTCATTTTGATTTTGGTTCTGGTTTCTCACCTTTTTGGCCTGTCATTTAGCAATCAGCTATGGGCACTCCTCGACAGTGTGGTCCAATGCATTACAATATGAACACGTTGATGTAGGATTAGTATAGTCACTGGAAAAATGTCATGGATTCCCAAAATTATAAAAAATAATTTGGCCCCTTCTATGACCAAATCCTACTCCTCTTCCTTGGCCAATAAAAGGACCATCCTCCCTTGGTTGAGGGTATTGAGCATGGGCTCGCTTGACCTGCATATGTTCATCATTTTTCATCAAATATGCGTCGACCGTCTTCTCCTGCAGCTACAGGTTTGCTCAGAAATATTTCTCATTGTGACCCACAAATCGCCATAATTTACAATATAATATAGCAAGTTCACTTACTATCTTATGTAGATACAAACATTCCTTTGATTTATGACCTCTTGTCTAGCAAATTCGACACCAGGGAATTCTTTGTGAATTTATTGGGATTCAACTCTCCTTATGCAAGATAAGTCAAAAAAGATGGACATGAATATTTATGATGGCCTTCAGTTATGCATATTGTAGACCAGAATTATTCTTGAATTTATTTTCCTTTCTTGATATATTCAATTGCTACGTCAAATTGGCAAGTTGTGACTGTATTTGCATCATTCCCGCGCCAGTTTATCCAACTAGCGAAGCTTCCAATTTCATAGAAAGCTCAAGGGGTTTTCTCTGTGATGCAATCTTTTGTTGCAGCATGGAAACATGGATATGCAGTAGCATTGCAGCAATAGACCATTCTTTATGTTGAACATCAGACACTTAGAAACTCCCATCAGAGTATTAAACCTTTGGTCAAAGTCCCAAATAGACTTAGTCGACAGTTACTTGATTTCTTTTATTTATGTGATACATCGCGACTCAAACTTTGGTTTATTGAATTCTTCAATAAGTCCAACTCTGATCCAGTGAATTCTAAAGGATTCCTATGGGAACCATAGAAAATTTCATGTAGCAATCAGGAGCACGACCTCTAAAGGTTGTGATCATCTGGGCTCTTTTTATCGCCTCATATTGGACCTGTCTCACTGTCTAGTCAGTTTCACACATGAACCAATGTTTCTCATGGTATTCCAACCCATTCCCATTGAATATAGGTAAATTTATGTCACTCCCAGACATTGTGTTTACTTAGGGTATTGCTAAATTTCAATTAAGCGTTCCACTAGTAGGGATTCCTTCACTACTATCTCTACTATTATTGTTACTATGATTTACAAAGACACACTTCGATGCACTTTTTGGTCTCACCTCATATGTTGAAGATGTACGCGGGGTCGTGGGTATGTCGTAGTCTTGGTCTGGATCTAGCGCTTCCTCTTCGTCTCCAAAGATGTTGTAGGCACAATAGATCCCATGTTTTCAATAAAGCGTGAGAACCCCATTTTTACATGTAAGGTAAGTTTTATGAATTTCTTAAGTCGTTTTGGGGTCCCCAAAATGTTTATCATAGTTTCTATGATTTGAGTTAGCTAAATTCTTCAGATTTGTACATTTTTTGTGTGTTTTTAGTGAGTTGCGAAAAAAGACTATTTTTCCCAAAATGTGTCCTTCTCGCATTCCGCAATGCGGATTGCGGCATCTTCAAGTTTATTATTTGCGATTTTTTCATCCTGCATCCTGCAATGCAGAATGCGGGATGTGGGAACATTTTTTACAAGTGCAGTCGGTCACCCCACAACCCGCATCCCACAATTGCGGAGCGCGGGATGCGGGAAGTAAATTACTTTATGATTTTTTCCACGTATCCCTGCAACCCGCATGTAGCAAATATGGATTGCGGATTGCGGGAAATAGTTTGATTCATGATTTATGTTGTGTGTTTCCGCAACCCGCATCCCGCAATTGTGGATTGTGGATTGCGAAAATATTTAGACTGTAAGAGTGTTTTGCATTCCCGCATCCCGCAATTGTGGATTGCGGGGAAGACGTAGCTTACAAGTTTGATTCTCTGTTGTGGATTGGTCTTGATCCAATGGTTGGGATTGTTTTGTAGATATTTAGCTTTGATTTTATGTTATCTTTTATCTTGCTTGTTTGATTTGATGATTTCATCTCTTAGGTGTATGATGTGCCTTACTTTCATCTTTGATTTCTTGGGCTTATGCTTTGAGATTTGGCGATCTCGGTCGTTTCAACTTCCTGGTTGCTTGATAATGCTTGCTTGGTCTCATTTGAACATATTTGAGATAATTGCACCCTTTTTTTTGGATAGGGTGGATTGGTATTATGCTTTGACAATTATATAAAATTTTAATCTTCATTGCATTAATAAGTTTACATGTGTGTTTTCAAACATTGTATATCTAAGATTGGAACGCAAATTGCATTAAGTAGGTGAATGATCATTAAAACCGACTTTTGGCATATATATATATATATATTAGGTGGTTAAGATTACTTTATAAAAGTTGTAAATAATGTTTTTAATCTCTTCATTTTCTTATAAATTTGATAAGATTAATAATCAAATCATTATTAATTTAATTTGATATATATATATATATATATATTCATCGAATTTTTCTTTATTTAAAAAATATTATCTTTAAAAGATAAGTTATCTTAAAAAAATATCTTTTACATACTTTTTATGAAAGAAACCTACATTTTAAAAATATCTAAATTATTGGTTTCTTATAATTTTGATCACACACTTGGAGACTTGGAGAGTGTCATATTTCACCCTTACATTAAAAAGTAAACTTCAACAAAAAGCTTGCTTATTTAAAAAAGGACATAACTTTATCATGATACACGTTTGTTTCACCATTCCACTCTTATATTTGTAAAAGATGTTTACTATGAAAACCAACGTATTGAATGAGCATGTAAAATCGGTTTGACACGTCAAATGAAGCTTTTGAAATATGGAAGGAAATTTGTCTCAAATCTTAAAAGCAAAATCACAAAATCAAATTTCAAAGCCGGATCATATCAAATATTGAGGTCGCTGCTATATTTTCTCAACAGTAATATGTTTTGTCAGGGTTCTCTGGACACGTTTTCTCTATTTGCGACCAGCAAGAAGAGTCAGTTCACCTCTCAATTTTTGTTTGTTTGTTTGCATTTGCCTATTTAAACTAGAGCAAAGATTGCTAAGGGGGGCGCTTAGCTAAGAGATTTTTCTCTCTTTTAGAACAGAAACCTTGCTGCCAGGACTCTTGACTTTTGGGAGAAGGAACGATTGTGACAGGAGAGACTGAAAAAACACCTCTGGTTATTCATATGGTTTATGTAATTTTTAACTGAACTTCAAATCAATACAGTATTTTTATTTCTTATCTCTTGTCTTTGTTTGAATGAATTTCTTCAAATAGATCTCGATCTTCTTTGTTTCAAATGGACTATTAATGCTGTTATTTATTTACAATTATTAAATGTGTTTATTTAACTCAGATTTATCTATGTTATTTATTAATGTATTGATAAAGCTTCATGAAATTTATTTTATGAACTGTCTTTATCTATTTCCTGTGAATAATTAAACAGTAATATTTTGCAGCATAATATGTTTGTTTTTCAACTTACATGTCCTATGCAGGTTAATTCATAATGATAGAATCTTAAGTTACTAACTAATTGATTTTTATTAATTAGTTGTGAATTAAGCGATGAGTTTCTAATCTAATTTACATTTTTGTTGATTGGATGAAAAGTACTTGTTTGCTTACACCTCTGGTTCACCTGCAAATCAACCCAAAATCTTCTTTAGGTAGATTAGGTTTAGACCAGAGTAATTCTCTTAGTTAGATTTGATTTTTCTTTTATTTTTGCCACCTATATTGTTTTCCAATTTGGGGAACGATCCTCTGTGGATCAAACCCTTGAAGGCCGGCGTAGGCTACTGTAATATCTGTGGGAGATCACTACTTTAAACAACTCGAGGATATAGCAATACTTGCATGGGATTGCTAAAAGCCTATGGCTGGGTTTTCTCCGTGTGTTGTAATTCTTATACACCATTTTTCAGCCTCATACACAACTGAGGCTTCAACAAGATATGAACCGATATTCTTCCTCTTCATCGTAAGATTCTTCGTCAAGACGTGGTGCCAACTCGTAGTCCCTTCTTTCGGTCGCGCTATAAATTCATCTTCTTGTTGCACTCCTTCTTCTCTTTCCCAACCAAAATATTCTTCCACTCCTTAGGAAAGCACCCTCTTGATCATTCTTTATATCAATAGAGAACATATGATCTTACTCTTGTCCATCTTGTACAAGCCTTTCTTTCAACATCACCCAGGTCCGCCACGCACAATAGTTTACTCATCGGACTCCATCCTCGGGATCCCTTTTTCACATACCAACATCTTTATCCACATTTTTAAAGATTTCAAGTAGGGGTCTCGATATTCTTGGAATAACTCTATTTCAATCTCACCGTATGATTTTATAGTGTGGACTCCAATCTCAGTAATATATCCCTCCAAAATGATATCAACCCAGAAGTCGAAAGCCCTAGAGATATGATTTTTTGCTCTTTCCAATCGTTGGATTAGCTGAGGAATCCACTCTATGGGTTTTCCACCTTCAATTTTTTTCCTTTGGAATGCTAGCTTTGCCAACCATTCATATAGAAGAATGGGCAATTCACTAAAGAAAATTTCATGAATATCTACGTAAATATATCTTTCTAACCATTCAGTCGGATTCAGTCGTGATCCTTTACTTTCTTCTTGTGCAAATCCTCTCACTTTGTAGTCCACCCAATATTGAATTTCTTGTTTCCCCGAGTTCCAAAACATGTCCCCTTCACAATGATTCAGGTCACGGCAATAGAACCAATTTTTGGTGTCGATTCCACTAACCCAGGTTCAAATTTCCCTGGTTTTTCGTCAAATCCCAAGATATCGGCCTGAAAAAGTGTAACCCCGTCTGCAACACCTGCGACGCAAGTTAGGTCTCACCCGAGATACCTATGGGGACTACCAGAAACAGGATTATGCAGTTATAGAAGGGGATTTCTTCATGGAAACAGTAACAAGTCACTCGATCGAAATAGGGGGATGGACTACCGTTGACACATACACAACAAGAAAGCAGGTCAATCTGTCATACAGACTTAAATCATGTCCACCATCATTTTCATCGACATTCCACAGTATTATATCAATATAATTGTGAAAAACCCATAGATATTTGTGCACAATATAAAAAGACATCATAGGCACACATATTTAACGTGGAAACCCATACGAGAAAACCCACAAAAGGACTCTTCATCTGGAATGAGTAATATTTGGAAGGCTTTTGGTCTGCACACACAGCCTGCATACTTCTCTCAGAATCTTCTTTACAATATATGAGTTTTCTATTTCTTTGTCATGCTCTCATGTCTTCTTCCTTTTTATGTCGACGTCTTCATTTCGATAAAAGGCATTCTATCAGGGGATCTACACACAGCTTATGGATCGAATCAATCACTTAATGATCACCGCGGTGTCATCCACACACAGCATGGATTGATCTTATATACTTCTTATAATTCTTGTTCTAACCATCGACTAGTTCTCAACTAACAGTCGATTGGTTGTTCTAACTAACCCAAGAAATATCGTGACATTAATAAAGGCGCTATCGGCCCAATTTACATTCATTCCCAAAAATAGACTATTAGTCTAACTTAACTCACTCTTACATTTATTGTTTCCTCAAAACATGCCTAATTCCCGGATTTGACTCACTCTTCTCCTTTTCTGTCACGGACTTGCTCACCTTGCGACCATATTCTTCACATTTCTGACCAAAATTGGTATGCACTTTCCTAGGGCCAACAACATTGAAGATTAGAGATTTAAATTTATACACATATACAATCACATGAACATTTAAATGAATGAAAGAACGTGATTCAAGCCCAATAACATATGAATGAACTTTGATTTAGTAGTCATATATTTATATAGTGCAGTTTCATTTTCAGTTCGTTCAAAGCTTACAACAGAGTTACCTAAACATCCATATTAAATTGATCATTGAATAGATTGGATGTCAGTAGTTGCAAGAACACAATGGTTCATATTCAACATGAACGATTGTAAAATGTGCCTAATAATTGAAGATCTAGTAGGTGGCATGAATTGGGAAATTTAGACGGCCTTGCATTTAAGATTCTGCCCTCTTTTACATTTTTTCATTTCTTTCACTAGGATTGGTTATGATAGGCTTTGATCCTGCATTTCATGTGCACGCGTCTTGAATTTTAGGCTCCAATATTGATAGATTTAATGTCAAGGATTTATGCATATAAAAAACCCGATATTTTTGGCCCCGTTACTGGGGATTTGCTAAAGGGATTAGAGCATCAATAGTTTTATTTTTAAGTTCTTTAATTTTATCTTTTTCTCTCTGCATATAATTTTTTGTTATGCCAACATTTATGACTTCAAGGAGGAGAAACAATAAGACACAAAGACGACCTCACTACAAAATTTATGTGGTGTAATATCCCAACACATTCACTTTAGTGAGTATTTTTAAGCCCTTGCCATGTTGGTACAGTTTGTTTTCTTTTTATTTTTATCAAAACATTGATTCATGAAAGAAGATAATCCTAACCTATTATGCAAATAGCTCTATTGGAAATATTCCTACACTTGAAAGACATTTTCCTTTTCAAGTAGAGTAGGATAGTGCAGATGACTCAATAAATGAACAAAATATAAAATATAAATTGAAGTCCAATTGTGAAAATTAGTTTACTGGCACAGCTTTATATGAGTTTTTTTCTTGAAAACTAGGTTACTGGTGGGAAAAACTCATAATAAAATTCTACCTGTTGGTCCAATATTCTACTATGGTTATTCTACCAACTTCAAATTTTCCTTTTCTAAAAAGTTATTGTTTTTGTTTTTCTACCCATTCCCAAAAAAAAACTCATGGTTATGGTTGTCACCCATGTAGGAGAAAACAAACAAATGGAAGACGAACTTGTCGCCCTCAAGACCAAACTCCAAGATCTAGATGAAAAAATTATCATCCTCCATCTTCAGCATTCAGCCATGAACAATAGACGACAACCAGAGTCTTCTACAGACACTGGGTTCTCTTCTTCCAGCAATTTTCTTGGCCCGAAGCTTGATTTTCCTTGCTTCAATGATGATTATTTGACTGGATGGATATAAAGGACAAAACAATATTTCAGTCTGCATAACACTTTTGATGTCAACAAAGTCCCACTTGCAACCTTTCATCTGGAACATGAATCCCTTCAATGGTTCTGTTAGTACATCAAGGCTCATGAAGAGCCAAAATGGATAGTTTTTTTCCAAATCCTTTTGCATCGATTTGGCTCTAGTGATTTTGATGGATTCACAGGAGCACTCACTAAAATTCACCAAATTGGCACTATGAGAGAGTATCAGAAAAAATTTGAGAAACTGGCCATTCACATAGAAGGATTGTCTGATGCATTCTATAGGAGTTGTTTTATCAGTGGTCTGAAGGATGCAATCTGATTTGAGGTTTAAATGTTCTTTCCCAATACAATGATGGAATCCCGAGGGTTGGATAAGTTGGATGAGGACAAGATCATAGCTCATCAGTGCTCCAAATCGAATTTTGTTCTATTCAGAAATATGGTTTCCAAAAGACCTCCAATCCCACCAGTTCCTGGAACCACTCCTATCAAGCATTTGTCTGAAGTCGATATGTGGGCATGTAGATAAAAGGTCTTTGTTATAATTGTGATGAGAAGCTCACCCGGGGACATAGATGTGCTGAGAAAAATCTCTATATATTGGATGTGGAGTTTCTTCCTGCACTCAAAATTTGTGAAGATGCTTGGGATCCAGTAGATGATCAGGTCGACATTCAGTAGCCGCATGTTGACCCTCCTTCTCAAGAATACCACCCAAATATATCTCTCCATGCATTAGCTGGAATCACTAGTGACCACCCCTCAAACCATGGAGGTCAAGGGTTTCTTCAAGAATCTCCCTCTTACAATACTCATTGATTCTGGTAGCACTAATAACTTCATTGACCCTCAGATCACCAAATAGGTAGATATTTTTGTCTATTCTTACTCTAGCTTTAAAGTCATGCTTTCCAATGGGGACACCTTACCTTGCAATGGGAAGTGTCACAATGTGTGTATCTCTATTGGAGATTATAACCTGCACTCTGACATGTTTTCCTTTCCCTTAGGCAGATGTGACATGGTTTTGGGCGCTCAATGGTTACGCACACTTTGACCCATATTATGGGATTTTGCTAAACTTTGGATGCAGTTTTCAGTCAATGGGAAAAAACACACATTGAAGGGCTTACAATCGAGGTTCCTCAGCATCATCATTTCACATCGCATGGAAAATATCCTTAAGAATAATTAACATGGTGTCATTGCTCAGCTCCATTCCATTCAGATGCAACCATCAGCGGTCTCCACTACTCCCTTGGATCTACAACAAATTTTGGATCGATGTACATGTGTCTTTGTTGAACCAGTGGGATCGCCACCTTCTAGAGGACCATCATATTTCACTCCTTCTTGGAAGCATCCCTCCCAACATCAGTCCTTATCGCTACCTGTTTCACCAAAAGACAAAGATTGAGATGCTCGTTCGGGACTTACTGAAGCAAGGTATTATTCTCCCTAGCACCAATTCCTTTTCTTCACTGGTTCTTCTTATCTAAAAAAAATATGGCTCATGGTTCCTCTGCATTGAATTTCAAGCACTTAATCACATCATAATCAAGGATAAGTTTCCAATTCATGTTGTTGATGAGCTTCATGGTGCTCATTTTTTCTCCAAGTTGGATCTTTGTTTTGTGTATCACCAAATTCGGGTTCATGAGGATGATATCCCTAAAACAACTTTATGTACACATGATGGCCACTATGAGTTTTTGGTCATGCCCTTTTTCCTCACTAATGCTCCTTCCACATTCCAAGAATTGTTGAATAAAATATTCTGGCCCTACTTGTGGAACTTCATTCTGGTCTTCTTTAATGATATCCTCATCTATAGTAAAACATGGGCTGAGCATCTCTAGCATTTGGATCTTGTACTGCAAATTTTATGTGATCATCATCTCCGTGCCAAACAGTCTAAATGTGTTTGGGGAAGCAGGAAGTAGAGTACACAAATGTGGGTGCATACATTAAAGGCCTAAATGCAATTATTTTGAAAATGGTTTTTTTATATCATGTAGAGGTCGGTGTCCTCTAGTGCACCATACAATTTGTTTTCAAAATGGTTGAGAAATAGAAGAGTTATGGAGTCTATTTTTTGAGTTGAGTCATGACACAAGAAAAATACGAAAAAAATAGAAAAAAATAAAAATAAATATATATATATATATATATATATACTTCTTAAAAATTACATATTTGGAATCTAAAGAAAAAATGTTATCTATCTCTAAAATTTCATAAAAAATTATGGTGTGTAGCATACTTTAACCAGCAGCTAAACACGAGCATACTGAAAAATTGGATGTAATGTTCAATTCGTCATGGTTTATCATACTCCAAGGCACATGAATGGTAAATCCAAAGCAAAATCCTAAGAAGACACCTAGGAATAGGAATTCTAGCACGTGTAGAGGGTCGGGATGATAGTGTTAATAAATGCGTATGTGTTTTCTTTAAATTAAAATTTTAATCCCACCAAAACAAAAAGTGCACGTGTTTTAGCATTACAAAACACATACGTGATTTTTAACCTTACAATTTTATTGTTTCTCGATTATAACATTAAAAATAATTTGGGGTGGTAAGGGGTTAGAGGTAGAGAATGGGGGGGTGGTAAGGGGTTAAAAGTAGAGAAGGAAGGGTGGTAAGGGTTTAGAGGTAGAGAAAGGGTGGGGGTGTTAATGGGTCATAGAGAGGTATACAGAGAAATGTGAAGGGAGAGGAATTGGGGAGTGGTAATGGGTTAGAGGTAGAGAGAGGGGGGGTGATAAGGGGTTAGAGGCAGAGAGAGAGAGACATTGGGGGTTGGTAAGGGGTTAGAGATAGATACGGTGGTGTTAAGGGTTTATAGGTAGAGAGAGGGGGATTTTAATGTGATACTCCAAAAATTCATAAAAAAATTAAAAATTTTCATGTAACATAAAATGTTTGTAGTCGTCATTGCCTAGGAACAATTAAATGCGGTTACTTTAAACAGTATGAACTAGAACTGAATATTTTGTTAATCTCTAGTTCTGCATACTTATTAGCTTGTTTTCATGATTCATTTTTAAGGATTTGATTAGAAGGTTAAGATTTGGAATAACAGGAAAAGAAACATGTGTTCAATTACTAGAGCTAAACTTGTTTTACTGTCTTATGGAAGTAGGAAAGATCTTCAGTTGAAATCGAGGCTTACTTAGCTTATAGCTAAAGCAGTGAAGTGATACTTCTTTTATAGGTCCTTTACAGGTAAGAAGTTTTCTACCAGATTCTAGATCGAGGTTATTATCTCAACTAGCATTAAATAGAATGCTAGTAAATTTATTTATTTTATAGCTTTGAGCAGTAAAAGAGGTATCATTGATCTGTTCTACATAGTTACTAGTAATAAAAGTATTTTTAGTAAACTGAACGTAGTTCAGTTACTCTTCCAATTCGCTATAACTAAAACTGGTTCGTTTAACTTTCATCAATCTATTTTAGTTTAGTTCTTGTATATAACTCTATTGAATGGAAGTTAATATAATAAGTTCTTTTATCACCCCATTACGTAACATCTTAGTAATTCAAGGGTACTCATTTCATCATTGATCAAACTAGGTAAACTTAGACAACCTAAATCTGGATATAGTCAATAAGTAAAATGGTTGTTATTCACACCTGGAAATAAAACCTAGTGCATAATTAGTTTTCTCACTAACCTGGTATTTACCAACAAGAAAAACAATAATCTATATTTTTAAACTATAGTATTAATGCTTTTTATGTAGGGATGAAAGGGTTTTTTTCTATAAAGCAAATCTATCCCTTTAAAACTTAGTATAATCTTTATCTCCTAAGATCCCTTTAAACCTTAGTATAATCTTTATCTCCTAAGGGAAAAGTGATAACATACACTAGTATCTTAAAATGATGATAATTTAATACCTAAGCTAAAGCTCTAGCTTTGTATCTTCTATAGTTGCAAGTATATACATATAAATGATTTCCTTCTCATTTTTGTATCTTCCTAAAATTGATTACAAGGTATTGTTTATTATGCAAAAATCATTGAATAGTTTTCTTGCATAAGTTTCCTTATACTATTTCAAAGGTTATAGCTTATACTATAAACCCTAGTTTAACTACTACCTCCCCATGTTATTCACTATGGATAAAACAAGCATAAAAACCATAACAAAATATATTGAAAATTATGACATGGTTATAACATAGTTTTTAATTTTCATATACTATTGTGTGCAAGCTTCTCCAAGGGGTTTCGAACTATATCACAAAACCCATCCTTTGCAAATAATCTTAGAGCCACGTGGTCGATGTTCATTTGATAGGGTTTTGACCTTTGGAGTTTTACCATATAAATTTCTCTAAACCCTAAAAACTCGCATATACCTATCTTTTTTTACCTTGCTCTGGAAAGAAGGGTCGCAGGCTCACGGCCGCATGGCCTGACTGTTTCTCTCCTGCTACAAATGAGAACCCTAGCTTCCATAGCTTACCTTTATCTGTGAGAGTCTTTTGTTTCCTCACCAATCTCTGCATATATGAGTTTTATTGTCATTCTTTCTCTTTGTAAGTGCATGGTCTTTGTCATTGATACCAAGCCTTGTATGAACTATCCTTCAGCAATATGTAGTGAAAAAACTCTGTCTGGTAGGTTCAGTGTTGGGGTTTACCTCGGCGTTAGTTGGAACTTCCTTTCCAGGGTTCTTGACAGTGCCTCCTCTATTGCTCGGCAATAATACTCTGGTGGTTTGGGTCTGTTTCACCATGCTTCTGGCATATGTCTTGCACAATACATGTTGTGTGTTCTCTTGAAAGAGTTTTCCATCGTTGCTCAGTGAAATATTTTATGGTGGATAGGGTCTATTATTTCTACCAGTAAGAGGCCGATGTCAATCCTTTAGGTAAAATATTCAGTTTTAAAACGAAGTTAAGATTATACTTTTTGCACCATTAATTATTTGTATAATATTTTGATATTTGAAGGTTTCAATGTGTAGGTGCTTTTGATTGCAGAAGGGTGTTGAAATTCGTTGAGGACCACCCTGCACGAACTCCATGTTGAGTATATACCTGGTAAGCCTTGGTCTCAATGAGGTTTCTCCTGCAGTGGTGTATGGTGTTTGTTTTTAGTTGATGCAGTTCATTGGGTTTCTGGTTTTCAGCTCAGCCATGGATACACTATGTTGTAAAAAGTTTTGGAAGGCCATGTGGTCGATGCTTTAATATGTTGTTTTAGTTTATTTGAAGCCCTAGCGGATGTTTCGTGTTGGAGACTTGTGGCTTCCATGGCCTAGACTTGAGAAAATCTAGCCTTCTCAGTCGTAATTTTATTTACAGTTATGTTACTTTATACAAGCTTATAAGCCGTGACTTTGGTTGTAAAAGGCCTTAGGGTCGTAACTGATATGATTCAATTTAGGGTTTAACTAGTATTTAAAGTTTGGATAAGCTCAAAATTTACTGTTTTGTAATTTATATTTTGATAGTAATTATACACTGTGGTTTTTAAGTAAAAGATGGAAACTGTGATATTCTTAACTGTTCTCATTTTATTCGATTCTATTTAAATATCCTAAACAGAATTTTTGTTACTGTAAATTGATATTTATACTGATTACATTTTAAAAAGAAAAGAAATGTTCGAGACAATTAGTCTCTAAATTATAGTTTGATTTTTACTCTCATATATTATTTACTTCAGTAAGTAAATAAAAAGAAAGGTTGTTTATCCAACCTAAGTTTTTATTGTGTTTTCTGGCTTATTGTATGTTGAGAAAAATATTTTTATTACTTTCTGGCAGTTTATAATTATCTCTCAGTGTTAACATTGTTTCCTTGTAGATAAGGTATAAAATTATATATATTTAGCTATTAGATTCTAGGATTATACAAATGAAGAAATGTAAGCTTTTATTTGTTTATGGGTGAAATGAATAACCCCTATGTTAGTAAAGAGGTGGTAACGTTATTTATATTTTACAATTCCTTCAAAAAGGTTTTATTTGCAGAACCCTAATTTCTCTTAGTTTAAATGCCTTGTTAGTATTAAATTATAATGTTATTCTTATTTTATGTTACGTAGATAATAATATCACAGTAAATATCTAACCTTATTTGTTGTTTCTTTAAGTTAATCCTACCTATTTAATTTATATTTTTAATAATGTCCGTTAATTATTATAGTGTTAATATAACATATTTACTGTGTAAGTAAGTACACAGATTAACTATATTTATATTTCCTAGAGACAGATTTGTCTATATGATTACAGAATACTTTATCTAAGTAAAACTTCTAAATAGAAACGAAAAGCATACAGATGAATAACTCTTATGAAACCTGTAGAAAGTAAATAAACACATTCATCTATACTTCATTCAATTCTTTATCTGAAATTAATCTAACCTATTGTACTAGAGTACTACCTGTATAAAAGGTGTGGAAAAATACAGTTAGTTATTTTTTTCCTATCTATTAGTAAAACTAGAAATTCTTCTAATCATTTAGCCTAATCTATATAATCCGGTATTTCACAATCTTTTCATAGTAAAAGTATTTATTTCAACTAACCCTAGCAACAACAAAATAGAAGCATAACATTTCATTGCTTAAACTCAAACTTTCCAGATAACAATAAACAACTAGATATCTAGATAAATCAAGTAGAACCTGGAAATGTAGATGAGGTGAAAACAGCTTAAGGAACCTATTCCTCCCAACCAACTCCTGGAGAAAAGATGGACTGCAAATATCAGGACCCCCGAGCTTGTCTCCTGGTCCACCTGGTAGAAGTACTGGGTGAGAGATGTAGTCTAGTAATCCTCTACAACTCTACTGAGTGTTTAGCAGTAAATCTGTTCTGCATACAGTAGAATGAACTCAGCTTCGAATATCTGCACTAGTTCAGGTCTTCAGCACTATTCACTCAAACATACTTCAGCTAGTCCCCTCCATCAAATTTCTTGTGCACTTCATTCACTCATAATTTTCATAAGTCAAGAATTAGCAGCCTCAGCTATCTTCAATGGGAAGTTTTATTTGCATGCCTAGGTCTTTTGGGTCAGTTTTCACTTAATGAGACACTTGCTCTTGTTCCACTTTCTTGGGGAACATGACCACAACACTAGGGAAGTTTCCTCCTCCAACAACTAGAAGTAGTTTGAGGATGCTTCCAAGTGTCAATCTGCTCTCAACCCAGCCTACTCCACCAAGTGACCAGTAAAACACTCATTTAACAGCTTCCTTAAGTTTTTGTCTCATCTTTCATTTATTTATTAATAAAATATTCACAAATTACATGCAGTTAACCTTGACCCCACTTGGTCATTGATTACAAACTTTATAATAAAATATAACATAAGGTTTCTTAAAACATAAAATGTTTATCAAAATGGGGCATGTGACATACACACCCCCTTAAGTGACATACACACCCCCAAGGAGACACATTGGGGCATGTGACATACACACCCCCAAGGAGACCCATTGGGTCTGATATAATTCTTATCAATAAGTTCTTTTAACTATGATTTTAATTCATTTAGTTCCAATATAGTAATCTGATAAGGGGCTTTTGAGCTAGGCACTGCACCAGGTACCATCTCAATGGTGAAGACTAACTCCCTCTTTGGAGGCAGTTTCGGAATTTCTTCTGGAAATACATCTGAATACCCCCTTAGAATTGGAATGTCTTCCAGTTTTAGCTTATCTTCATTATTAGTGTTTTCTTTTTTAATTACAGTTACAGCAAAGGCTTTACAACCCTTTCTAACAACTCTCTTTAATTGCAAAGCAGAGTTCTGTCTTATAGCTATTTTCCTAGGGATTCCTCTTACGTTTACTGTTTCTCCATCATTATTTACACAAGTAAAAGTTTTATCAAAACAATTCAGAACTACCCTATGTTGTTCTAACCAGTCCATACCAATTAACATATCATAAGAACCTAAAGGAAGTACATTAAGTTTCACAGAGGTTTCAAATTGATCCATGTTTATAGTACAATCCTTTACAAAACTAATCACTTTTCTTTTTGCACCAATAGCTAGTTGGACTAACCATGACTTTGCAAACTTTTCTACTTATAACTTGCATTTTTCTACTAAATTAGGAGAAATATAACTTAATCTAGCCCATGGATCAATTAAAATAGATATAGGTGTTTGATTCAGCTTACCTTCCACTTCCACCATGAAAGTTTGATAGTCCGCCTACCTGTTTTCTAGTGCTATGTTGATCCTGGGCATTGTCCTTGCTAGATCACCAATAGTCATCTCCTCCTTCACTATATGTATGTTGCTAACAGTCTTCTTCTAGTTGGGGCAAACTGATGCATAATGAGGACCATTACATTCCCAACATTTTATTGGTTCTTTTCGTTCATTATTCTTGGGGTAATTACTGTGATTATTAATGGGTTCTTTATTTCTAGGGCAATTTGGATTTAACTATGAATTACCTTTATTCCCTTGGAAATTTTTATTAGAAAAATTTCGTGTGTTATTATTCCTAAAATTATGATTAGCTATGAAACCTTTCTTCTCTTGTTCAAAATTATTAGATCTTTTAGCCTTCCAGTTTGACATACTTTCCTTTTTGTGATTCTGCTCATAGCAAAAATTCGCCTTTCGCATAGCCTCCTCCAAGGTTTTTGGATTGTCATATTCAATTCTATCTTTTATATGAAAATGTAAACAACTTAGAAACCGTTGTACCTTAGGCTTCTCATCCACAATATAAGGCACATATCGAAGCAGACTTAAAAATTTACTGTTTAGTTCTTCCATGTTCATTGTTCCCAATTTTAGTTCATAAAATTCCTTAGCTCGTTCTTCATAGTATTGTTCTGACAAGAACTTATTTTTAAAATATTTCTTAAACGTACTCCAGTTAATATTCTTTTCCCTAATTCCTTTTACTCATTTTAGGTCCTGCCACCAAATATTTTCCTTCCCAGTTAGATTATAAATGGTCATTCTCGCTTTTAAATTATTAGAGTAATTGTAAATTTGAAAATATTTCTTCATCCCAGACAGCCATGATTCAACCTCTTCTCCTTTCTCAGTTTCACCATTAAAGGTTGGTGGTTTTATTTTCTTAAATTCTCCTGAAATTTCTTCGTAAGGCTTAAATTTTCTCTTTCTTATCTGATGATTATCTTCACTACTATCACTAGTATACTGATAATTATTCTTATATGGATAGCCATAAATCTCAGAAGATGAGCTACTTTTGATTTTAGACTGTTTAGACTTTTTGTTTTTGTGTTGGTAGGACATATCTTCAGATTCCGTTCATTTATATTTTTCTTCATTCTGAAATTTTTCCATTAAGATTTGATTTAGCTCCTTCTGAACTCCCAGAATTCTTTCATTTTCCTTTTTGAATGTTTCCATCTCAGTTCTTAATTCCTTAACCATTTGTAATAATTCAGAAGAGTTATTAGTTATTTCTTCTTGCATGGTTTCTCTTCTAGAATTACTTCGTTCAGTAAACGAGGACTCCTCATCTACATATTCCTCCAATCTTTCCATACCTGTAGTTTAACTCTGAAAAATTCTCTGAAAATAATATTTCAAAAGAAAAGTAGTAATCAGTATGCATGTTTTAAATCTACTTTTTATCTATGCAAGTTGAGCCACATTCAGGCCTAGTGTCTGAACCTTGTGCTCTGATACCACATTTAATACTCCAAAAATTCATAAAAATTTAAAAAATTTCATGTAACATAAAATGTTTGTAGTCGTCACTGCCTAGGAACAATTAACTGCTAACGGTTACTTTAAACAGTATTAACTAGAACTGGATCTTTTGTTAATCTCTAGTTCTGCATACTTATTCGTTTGTTTTCATGATTCATTTTTAAGGATTTGATTAGCAAGTTATGATTTGGAATAACAGGAAAAGAAACATTTGTTCAATTACTAGTGCTAAACTTGTTTTACTGTCTTATGGAAGTAGGAAAGATCTTCAGTTGAGATCGAGGCATACTTAGCTTATAGCTAAAGTAGTGAAGTGATGCTTCTTTTACAGGTCCATTACAGGTAAGAAGCTTGTTACCAGATTCCAATTCGAAGTTATTATCTAAACTAGCATTAAATAGAATGCTAATAAATTTATTTATTTTACAGCTTTGAGCAGTAAATGAGGTATCGTTGATCTATTCTACATAGTTACTAGTAATAAAATTATTTTTAGTAAACTGAACTTAGATCAGTTACTCTTCCAATTCGCTATAACTAAAACTGGTTCGTTTAACTTCATCGATCTATTTTCAGTTTAGTTCTTGTATATAACTCTAGTGAATGGAAATTAATATAACAAGTTACTTTATCACCTTATTACTTAACATCTTAGTAATTCAAGGGTACTCATTTCATCATTGATCAAACTAGGTAAACTTAGACAACCTAAATATGGATATAAACAACAAGTAAAATGGTTGTTATTCACACCTAGAAATAAAACCTAGTGCATAATTAGTTTTCTCACTGACCTGGTATTTACCAACAAGAAAAACAATAATCTATATTTTTAAACTATAGTATTAGTGCTTTTTGTGTAGGGATGAAAGGGTTATTTTCTATAAAACAAATATATCCCTTTAAACCTTAGTATAATCTTTATCTCCTAAGATCCCTTTAAACCTTAGTATAATCTTTATCTCCTAAGGGAAAAGTGATAACATACACTAGTATCTTAAAATGATAATAATTTAATACCTAGGCTAAAGTTCTAGCTTTGTATCTTCTATAGTTGCAAGTATATACATATAAATGATTTCCTTCTCATTTTTGTATCTTCCTAAAACTTATTACAAGGTATTGTTTATTATGCAAAAATCATTGAATAATTTTCTTGCATAAGTTTCCTTATGTCATTTCAAAGGTTATAGCTTATACTATAAACCCTAGTTTAACTACTACATCCCCACGTTATTCACTATGGATAAAACAAGCATAAAAACCATAACAAAAGATATTGAAAATTATGACATGGTTATAACATAGTTTTTAATTTTCATATACTATTGTGTGCAGGCTTCTCCAAGGGGTTTCGAACTATATCACAAAACCCATCCTTTGCAAATAATCTTAGAGCCACGTGGTTGATGTTCATTTGATAATGTTTTGACCTTTGGATTTTTACCATATAAGTTTCTCTAAACCCTAAAAACTCGCATTTACCTATCTTTTTTTACCTTGCTTTGGAAAGAAGGGTCGCAGGCTCATGGCCGCATGGCATGACTGTTTCGCTCCTGCTGCAAATGAGAACCCTAGCTTCCATAGCTTACCTTTATCTGTGAGAGTCTTTCGTTTCCTCACCAATATCTACATATATGATTTTTACTGTCATTATTTCTCTCTGTAAGTGCATGGCCTTTGTCGTTGATACCAAGCCTTGTATGAACTATCCTTTGGTAATGTGTAGTGACAATACTCTATTTGGTAGGTTCAGTGTTGGGTTTTACTTCGGCTTTAGTTGGAACTTCCTTGCTAAGGTTCTCGACGATGCCTCCTCCCTTGCTCAACAATAATACTCTGGTGGTTTGGGTCTATTTCACCATGGTTCTGGTATCGGTCTTGCACAGCACACGTTGTGTGTTCTCTTAAAAGAATTTTCCATCGTTTCTCAGTGAAATATTTTTCTTGTGGCTAGGGTCTATTCTTGCTACCAGTAAGAGGTTGATGTCAATCCTTCACGTAAAATATTCACTTTTAAAACAAAGTTAATATTCTACTTTTTGCACCATTACTTATTTGTATAAGTTTTTGATATTTGAAGGTTTTAATGTGCAAGGGCTTGTGATTGCAGAAGGGTGTTGAAATCTGCTGAGGAGAACCCTGCACAAACTCCATGCTGTGTATCTACTTGGTAAGCCTCAGTCTCGATGAGGTTTATCCTGCAGTGGTGTATGGTATTTGTTTTTAGTTGATGCAGTTCATTGGGTTTCTAGTTTTCGGCTCGGCCGTGGATACACTGTGTTGTAAAAAAAATTGGAAAGCCATGTGGTTGATACTTTAATATGTTGTTTTAGTTTATTTGAATCCCTAGCGGTTGTTTCGTGTTGGAGACTTGGGGCTTCCATGGCCTAGACTTGAGAAAATGTGGCCTTCTGAGTCATAATTTTATTTACAGTTATGTTACTTTATATAGGCTTTTAATCCATGACTCTGGTTGTAAAAGGCCTTAGGGTCATAACTGATATGATTCAATTTAAGGTTTAACTGCTATTTAAAGTTTGGATAATCTCGAAACTTATTGTTTTGTAATTTATATTTTGATAGTAATTATACACTGTGGTTTTTAAGTAAAAGATGGCAACTGTGATATTCTTAATTGTTCTGGTTTTCTTTGATTCTATTTAAATATCCTAAACAAAATTTTTGTTACTGTAAATATATAGTTATATTGATTATGTTTTAAAAAGAAAATAAATGTTCCAGACAATTAGTCTCTAAATTATAGTTTGATTTTTACTGTCAGATATTATTTACTTCAGTAAGTAAATAAAAATAAAGGTTGTTTATCCAACCTAAGTTTTTACTGTGTTTTTTGGGTTATTGTATGTTAAAAAAATCTTTTAATTACTTTCTCCCAGTTTATAATTATCTCTCAGTGTTAACATTGTTTCCTTGTANTGTAGATAATGTATAAAATTATATATATATATATATATATATATATATATAGTTGTTAGATTCTGGGATTATACAAATGAAGAAATGTAAGCTTTTATTTATTTATGGGTGAAATGAATAACCCCTCTCTTAGTAAAGAGGTGGTAACATTATTTATATTTTACAATTCCTTCAAAAAGGTTTTATTTGCAAAACCCTAATTTATCTTAGTTTAAATGCCTTGTTAGTATTTGATTATAATGTTTTTCTAATTTTATGTTACTTAGATGAAAATATCACAGTAAATATCTAGCCTTATTTACTATTTCTTTAAGTTAATCCTACCTATTTAATTTCTATTTTTAATAATGTCTGTTAATTGTTATAGTGTTAATGTTATAGTAAATAACATGTCTACTGTGTAAGTAAGTACACAGATTAACTATATTTATATTTTAAAATATTTCCTAGAGATTGATTTGTCTATATGATTACATAATACTTTCTCTAAGTAAAACTTCTAAATAGAAAGGAAAAGCATACAGATTAATAACTCTTATCAAACTTGTAGAAAGTAAATAAACGCATTCATGTATACTTCATTCAATTCTTTATCTGAAGTTAATCTAACCTATTGTACTAGAGTACTACCTTTATAAAAGGTGTGGAAAAATACATATAGGTATTTTTTTTCCTATCTATCAGTAAAACTAGAAATTCTTCTAATCATTTACCCTAATCTATCTAATCCAGTATTTCACAATCTTTTCACGGTAAAAGTATTTCTTTTAACTAACCCTAGGAACAACAGGAAAGAAGCAGAACATTTCATTGCTTAAACTCAAACTTTCCAGATAACAATAAACAATTAGATAGCTAGATAAATCAAGTAGAGCCTGGAAATGTAGATGAGGTGACAACAGCTTAAGGAACCTATTCCTCATAACCAACTCCTAGAGAAAAGCTAGACTGCAAATCTCAGGACCCCCAAGCTTGTCTCCTGGTCCACTTGGTAGAAGTACTGGGTGAGAGATGTAGTCTAGTAATCCTCTACAACTCTATTGAGTGTTTAGCAGTAAATTTGTTTTGCATACAGCAGTATGAACGCAGCTTAGAATAGCTACACTAGTTCAGGTCTTCAACCGTTATTCACTCAAACATACTTCAACTAGTCCCCTCCATCAAATTTCTTAGGCACTTCATTCACTCATAATGTTCATAAGTCAAGAATGAGAAGCCTTAGCTATCTTTAATGGGAAGTTTTATTTGCATGCCTAGGTATTTTGGGTCAGTTTTCACTTAATGAGCCACGTTCTCTTGTTCCACTTTCTTGGGGAACTTGACCACAAAAATAAGGAAGTTTCCTCCTACAATAGCTAGAAGTAGTTTGAGGATGCTGCCAAGTGTCAATATGCTCTCAACCCAGCCTACTCCACCAAGTGACCAGTAAAACACTCATCTAATAGCTTCCTTAAGTTGTCGTCTCATCTTTCATTTATTTATTAATAAAATATTCAACAATTACATTCACTTAACCTTGACCCCACTTGGTCATTGATTACAAACTTTATAATAAAATATAACATAAGGTTTCTTAAAACATAAAATGTTTTGCAAATTGGGTTCTGTGACATTTAAGGGGATAGAGTTAGAGAGAGTGTGTGAGAGAGGTAGGGAGAGACATTGGAAGGTGGTAAGGGGTTAGAGGTAGAGATATACAGGGTTGTTAATGGGTTAGAGGTAGAGACAAAGGGGAGTTTCAGGA
>LPNX011169733.1:1896959-1914675 GCA_001517045.1 Pseudotsuga menziesii | reverse complement strand
ACAGAAACAAGAACTGAACCCTTGCACAAAAGCTTACCTACCGTGAAGCCCATTGGCCAATATATATTGATCGTCTCCAATAGAGTTGAATTATTTTGCAAAATGCAATTAAATTTGCAAGCCCTTTTCCTTATACTCATTCATATTATATTCAAGATCTTTTTCAAAGAAGTGCACAGCTAGAGGTCTCCTTGTTTTTTATTGGCAAAACAGAAAATTTAACGGTTTCCAATTACAGTGATTTAGTAAATGAGTGCCTTATTCAAGGGTTATGGAGTCGGGAGCAACACTACATGATTGAACTTGACTATGATGCAATAATAACTCAGCAAAGATACTAACAGCACTGTTTACCAGTCATGACAGATCTGAAATTTCACGTACAGTCAAGTACATATGTTGTGCTTGGCTATAAGTAACATTAAAATATAACATATGAAGCAATAGGACAGTCTTCTATTGAATAACCATTAACATTACATATCCCAGTTGTGATATCATAACAGCTTAAAGAAAATAGACAGATCTTTCTTGTCAGTCCTTTTGCTAATTAAACCCACCATGAAAAGTAATATATTATGTCCCAGCAAAGTAGAAGACAAGTACCATAATAACAGCCTTACATGAAAATATCAGCCCTTCAAAAAAATACATCAAAGCTCCAAATCTGCCCAAAGCTCCTTCGCAGTCACAATATGGCTTTAGGGTTTTCTCTCACAGCTGAAATCACAAATTGCAAATGAGGTGAAGCCTCTCTTTCATAGGCTCCATTCCTAACTACTCATGAATAGAATACGCTAAAATCCCTTCAAAGTAAAAGTGCCAAAGAGAGCTAGATACATCCATTTAACAAATTTTCCTAACAATTTTTCCCGAATATTTGTTGTCTTGGTCCACATTTGCTCAATTTTCCATTGTTCTTCCAAATTTTTTGTGCCTTTTCTATTTGCCATGATATAACCCGTGTCTTTGAAAGCCTTACATTTATTTAAAGGCTGTAATCTCATGATCTACGTCAAAGCTCCAAATCTGCCCAAAGCTCCTTCGCAGCCACAACATGGCTTTAGGGTCTTCTCTCACAGACGAAATCGCAAATTGGAAATGAGGAAGCCTCTCTTTTATAGGCTTCATTCCTAACTACCTCATGAATAAAATGCTCAAAGAATGCGCTAAAATCCCTTCAAAGCAGAGTACCAAAGAGATCTAGATACATCCATTTAACATTTTTTCCCTAATATTTGTTGCATTGGTCCATGTTTACTCAATTTTCCATTGTTATTCCAAATTTTTGTGCCTTTCTATTTGGCATGATATAACCTATCGCTTTGAAAGCCTCACATTTAAAGGTTGTAATCTCATGATCTAATAGCTTACGTCCATTGTGAATCCCCAACCTCTAAAATAGTTGCCTTAGGTGTTGTTTTTATGAACAATTTACAGTTGGAAACTAAGCATGGTGCAGATCCACCTTTTATCTACTATTGACAGAGCAGCACGATTTGTTCTGATGTGTTTATAGTTGACCAAAGTTTAAAAATTAATTTCAAACTTACGCAAAACAACCATCAAAAAATCATCATATGGAAAGTCTTAAAAAATGAACAACACCCACAGCCAGATCAGGTTAAACTTAACTTTACCATCAAGGTCCTTTTAAGATGAACTTACAGAAACGATAAATATCTCCACATGAAGGTCTGGAATTCCAGCACAATTACAAACAAATAATCATATCTAAAACCTAGAATAATAACTAAAAAATGTTCTCAGGACTTATACAACATAAAAATATCATCAAAGCCTATTTCTTAAATTTCACGATAGTCGTTAACCCAAAGGAAAAAAGCTACAAAAAGAATATGTCCCTGCAAGTAGAAGAAAAATCTAAGCCCAAAGGCCTTTTTTAACTATTTGACGAGTTCAACACCAAAACATATTAAGATTCAATTTTCACTAATAAAAAGAAAACCCCTTTATCTGTTTTAATTCAGCTAGTCTGTAGTAAATCCAAATCCTCTTATTTACAATCCATCAATCATAAGAGACCAAGACAGTCTTATGTAGCACAAGCAACGTAATTTAATTAGAGTGCAATAGCCATTACAGCAAACATACCACAAAAGTGATCCTTCTTTTCAGCCTCTCTAAGCCACTACAGAGGTGTATCTAAGAGTCCAGAAATCCCGGGCAGGAGCTAAAGTGGTCGGTGCATACATCTGCAACCAAATTCATTATCATGATTCATAATTGATGTGAAAAAGATAAACTCCGGAACTGAGAATGCTTCAATATTTTTTTGTCAATGCAGAACTGCTTCACAAGTGAGGCAACAAATACATAAGCACACATCAAAAAATAGCTAGAAGATACTTACTCCGCTAGGTCACCCAACTGACGTATAATGCCAACCAAACCTGCCATCGCCACTCCTTCCAGCAAGGCCCCAAAATCATCCTTGCCTGCTGACCTGTACAAATCTGGATTTGCAAGACTGTATTCATTTCTAATTTCATACCTCACCAGAGGCATGGCGCTTTCTGCTTAATACTCTGAAATGTGGCTACTCTATCTGAAGCATCCTGGTATCATCACTTCATCCATCGATCACCCCAATCAAAAGCAAGCAAGCCGCTCTCCATTGATTGTAAGCAGGCAAAGTGCACTGGATAGAAAATGAAATTTGCAATGTCAGCATGAAAATGTCAGTTGAGCTAAAAGATGCTAGTAGTTTGATCCATTTAGTATTTTCATAAAAGTTTGCACAACAGAATCAGTTGAACTGACAACCAATAAAAAGGACTAATCCACGATCCCCATTGCTGTACTAAGAAAAGCAAGATTAAACTTGACATGTCAACATAAAGAGTGTGTTAAGTCCTGTCAATCTTGAGATGTCGATATTTTCTGAATTATGTTGACAACAACCAGAGCCTGTTAATCCCTGCCAAGCAGCTTAAACTTTGTTTTTAACCAGAAGATAATGCCATGATAGTTATTTATTGGGACATTTTAATCGAATTATAGCCATTGCGGAATTCTGACGAAAGAGGTTTAGGATCCAGGATGCAGAGGTCCACTGTCAACCCACCTGCCTTTGGCTGCCTAGCTACTTAAGCTTAATCTATCCGTATTGATGTCTTGCTATATAAAACTGGTCAGAATTGAAATTTGGCAACTGGGGCCTTGGTTCACTGGTGAGATTGTTTAAGCCACATGCCGACATTCCATTCTCAATGTGGTCTGCCACCCAAATGGCATGCCAAAAAAGGGATGAAACCAGAAGTACCAGGCGACGTTGGCGGAATAGACCCTCAAGCCTGGCCCCTAAACGAAAGGAAGTCTGTGTTGTTTTATAAATTGCATCCCCCAACCTCGGGGTATGTTCTCGAAGCAACTTCAAGAAGAAAAAAATAGATAAATTGATGTTTTCCTTGTTCTTAGAGTCCTAGATCTAATATCATAGCCACTGCCACTAAAATTATAGTAGAAAATGTTTTCTTAAGCATTCGCCGGTAGCTCATCAAAAACCTGGTAATTTATAACTTGACTAATCATTAATTTGTAAAATGAATGCGAAGTGAATTGACAATATTGCAATAAAATGAACACATAAGAAGCAACTGAAAGCAGATTACTGGACAGATAACAGGGTTGGCCAAGCTGGATACCAGAACAATCTGTCAACCGTGGACCGCATGCCCAATCCAAAGCCATCTGCAAGTCCGTCTGGTTGGGTGACGGGGAAGCAACACAGCAGGTTGTCCCATCTATGAAGGTGGTATTTCCTTCTGGAGGAGAAAAGGCGGTTATTGGTGTGTTAGGCATATCTACCTTCGTTTCATTATTCCCTGCTCCAAGCACTGCTGCAAAAACAAAACAAAGATCACATCAACCCAAAATAGTATAAGCAGAAATCAAGTTTGGCAACAAGCAAGAGGTAACAGTTCTGTATAGGCAGCTAAAGGAGGGAAATGAAAAAGAAGGTCACAACGACCACGTATCAGCCCTTGGAGGGCTCACATAGGTCAGGACCCAGGCCTATCAGCAAGTCTCCAAAAGAAAAGAAGAACAAGATTCAATTCATAGAACAGGGGCAATGCACAGTACATGAGGCATTGCAGAAACCTATGTTAGGGCCAATCCACTGACTGCAGAACACAGATAGGGATATCCAGTCCACCGACCGATTGGCAAGGGATTTCCATCATAGCATAGACAACCAATCAACAAGTCTTGAATATAACTGGCGCATAGAACATGATAACATTGATCCCGGAGAGCTGCTGGAAGAAGTTAATGGCAATGGCCATTAACAGATGGGGTCTATATTTCCTTTCTAACATTGTGCGGAAGAATGCTTCACCCTCCTCGATACCTCACTGACCTCTACCAGGTCCTTGAACTCCTCTTTTACTCCAGGCGCCCCTCGAATCCTCTCCAACATGGCCCTCGCCTTCTCCTGGTGCCCTCTTTCGACCAAGATTTTGGGCGTTTCAGGAAGCCCAACGATCCTATTGTTATTATGCCGGTCGGGACGGCTACCAGACCAAGCGAGAGGCACCATTACCAGCGGTCCAGTCTCTGGGTGCAGAAAACATCAACAGCGAACTGTAAGTTGATTCCCGAGACCCAACCGCCTTAAAACTATCAGCAACCCATGGGTAAGCACATAAACCAGTGGATAATCCATAAAGTGGAGGAGAACACCAGTGGAAAATCCAAAAACACGCGTCGTAATCTCATTGGTTCCATAGACGAAATTGAACAGTGGTTTTCCGAACTTCTTCGGAGAGAAACGCCTAACGGCGTAATTAATAAGCTTTTTTTATATATTATATAAAATGACAAATAATTGATATTCTCTTGCCGCAAAGTTATTTCCATCTACCAAACCATGCACCAAAATCATGGCCCTTTTATATATATATATTAATTAATAAATAAACTTTTTTATATATTACATAAAATGACAAATAATTGATATCGTCTTGCCGCAAAGTTATTTCCAACTACCAAACCATGCACCAGACTCATGGCCAACTATCTTATGGAATCCACGTTGAACTAACCATTACAAGCAAGTATTCCACATTATAAATTATAAAGGTTATATCTTAAGTGATACGAAATGGTTATTGTTAGATTTGGTAACAATATTGGATATAAAGAGTAAGTTGAATGTACCATTTACCATGGTTTTAGTTTGATCAATAATTATTTATTTGATGTTTGAATGTTATAAAGGGGTAGTTTAATATAACCAGGATGAAAACAAACTTTTATGATCTTTATAGCGAAATAGGGCGTCGATATATTTCTAAAACTTCGTGTACGGAAAGGGTTTGTCATATGTGTGACTCTATAAGCATTGAGGATGAAAATCCCTTGTCTTAGAGTGTCATGCTTACACCCACATTAGATGTAAGCTTCATAGTGAGATTAGAAAGCTTCTTGGCAAGTTTTTTAGCACAAGAACAAGATTTTAAAGTAATCCAAGTATTATCCTTCTTTGACCAAAGTTAGTCTCACTGATCATCGTCGTCACCATCACCATCACCATCATCATCATAATTATCAATTGTTGTTTTTGTTTTGATCATATTAATCTAATGTGTTATGTTTCTACGTAATGCATTCATAGGATGTTCAAAAAGTGTAAATAGAAGAGTAATATATTTGAGGTTATATTATGATTTGGTCATGAGTTGATGCACAATCATGGATTCCTTTAAAGGCACTTTAGATGCCACATAATACTGAAAAAACCTGAAAACTTTGACTTTAGGTGACAATTAGGGGTACTTCCCTAACTTATTTGAAGATGAAGTAAAAAGTCAAAAGATAGGTAATTGAATCAAATTTCATAATATATAGCATTTATACAAATCATATAGTAAGTGGTACAAATCTCATTAGTAAGTGGTAGATCCAATTTACCATATAGTAAGTGGTAGAAATCTCATTACTATCATCGCCGTCATCATCATAATCATGATCATAGCCATAGTCATCGTGATCATCATCATCATCATCATCATCATCGTGATCATCATCATCATCATCACCATCATTGTTCATCATCATCGTCGTCGCGATCATCATCATCCTCATCATCATCATCATAGTCATCATCCTCATCATAATCATTGTCATCCCCCTCCTCCTCCTCATCATCGTTGTTCATCATCACCATTCCATTGCAAATGCTTGAAAATAAAATCAAAGCAAAGTTTCAACTAAACCTATCATCATCATCATCATTGTTCCTCATCATCGTTGTCATCATCCTCATCCTCATCCTCATCATCATCACCCTCATCCTCCTCCTCATCATCATCGTCATCGTCATCGTCATCATCATCCTCATCCTCATCATCATCATCATCATCATCATCACCCTTATCCTCATCATCATCATCGTCGCCGTCATCATCATCACCATCGTTGTTCATCATCATTGTCATCGTCATTGTCATCATCATCATCATCATCATCCTCATCATCATCACCATCATCACCCTCATCCTCATCCTCATCATCATCATAGTCATCGCCCTCCTCCTCCTCATCATCACAATCATTGTTCATCATCACCGTCATCGTCACCATCATCATCATCATCATCATCACCCTCATCATCATCATCATGGTCATCATCATGGTCATCATCATCACCCTCATCCTCATCCTCATCATCATAGTCATCATCCTCCATAGTTGCCAAGTGGTTCTCCCACCCATGCGTTTTGGCCATCCCATAGCTGCCAAGTGGTGCTCCCACCCTGCAATTTGGCCATCAGATGGCTGCCATATGGCTAGCTGGTAAGAGAGGCGTACTAGGGTTTCCGCGGCCAAGAGGCGTCTGTTCGATCCTTCCGGAGGTGTTGAAGCCTATGTAGATTTGTCAAAGCTAAAAATATTTAGTGTGTAGATTTGTCTTCGGGAGCATATCCAAGAAATTGAGATCTATGGAAACTACCCAATAATCAATCAATCAATCGAACAAGGCATCTTTCCTCATGCGCTTGCTCACGGCTTGTTTTTGCAGGCTGAAACACATATATAATTATAAAATGCACACATATATACTTGGTTTTATTCCAAACGCCTTAACTCAACCGTAAAATAGTATTTTATTATGAAAGTTTACTCAAGTTAAAAGAAAAGCGAAAGGCAATCTAAGATTTAATATCCAAATTTTCATGGATATTCTGATACGGAAGGCAATACAGCATCAAATAAACCATGCATGCACAACACATGTATATATTCTTAACATGTTATCCTTCCAACGCCAACTTCAGGATTTTTATTATTATTTATTGAATATAAATATTATGAGGGAAGCTAACTCCTAATATTATTTATTGAATATAAATATTATGAGGGAAGCTAATTCCTAATAGTGTTCACGGTCGAATTTTAAAAATTATAAAATGGTTGGTTAAGTTATGGACATAATTAAGGCATCATGTTAATGAACTTTTATATATATATATATTAATTAATAAATGAGCTTTTTCAAATATATTATATAAAATGACAAATAATTGATATTCTCTTGCGGCAAAGTTATTTCCATCTACCAAACCATGCACCAGAATCATGGCGAACTATCTTATGGAGTCCATGTTGAACTAATCATTACACACAAGTATTCCACATTATAAATTATAAAGGTTATATCTTAAGTGATACGAAATGGCTATTGTTATATTTGGTAACAATATTGGATATAAAGAGTAAGTTGAATGGACCATTGACCATGGTTTTAGTTCGATCAATAACTATTTATTTAATGTTTGAATTCTATAAAGGGATAAAGGGGTAACTTAATATAGCCAAAATTAAAACAAACTTTTATGATCTTTATAATAAAATAGGGTGTTGGTCTATTCCTAAAACTCCATGTACGGAAAGGGTTTGTCTTCTATGTGAGACTATGAGCATTGAGGATAAGAATCCCTTGTCTTAGAGTGTCATGCTTACACCCACATTAGATCCAAGTTTCATAGTATTTGCTACAATACAAACCTTTATAACCTCCTAACTTGCTAAAACTATAGTAAGATTGAGCACAAGAACAACATTTTAAAGTAATCCAACTATTATCCTTCTTTGACCAAAGTTGGTCTCACTGGACGTTCGTCGTCATCCTCCTCCTCCTCCTCCTCCTCCTCATCATCATTATCTTTGTTATGAATATCATTAAAATGAATTTAAAAAGAACTAGTTTTATTTTTGGAAGTTTTAAAGGATGAAAATTGCAATTAATTATTAATTTTATATAATTTAGATGTTATAAAACATAGTTTAATGGTCCCAATTTTATGATTGAGTATGAAAATGTATAGAATTATGCATGGAGTTTGAATTGTATAGTTTGCATGGTCATGACTATATATACCTTTATGTATATATATCAAAAGATGTATATGTATGCAAATAAGAGAATTGATAAGATGGTAAGTGGTGAACTCTCTAGTTTTCCACTTACCACTTAGAAAGTCACCACTCCAATTGGAACAAAGTTGAAAAGAAGAAGATTGAATTCTTTGATTTCTCTTGGGACAAATTAGTGAAATGATAAATGTGTTAAATTTTATAGCAGCCTAGTGTGAAAGTTAATCAGTCTAGAAGAAATGGTCATGTTGCAGGGTTACTTCTCTTACATCCAATAAGGCAAGTCTATAAATGAGTGATAAGGGACTACTTAGGGATTTAGGTATACAAGGGACTACTTAGGGTTTTAGGTATACGAAGATGGATCATATTAGAAATATGATTTATGCCTTAAATACATGATAATAAGAATTGCTATGATCATATTAATCCAATGTGTTATGCTTCTATGTAATGCATTCATAGGATGTTCAAAAAGTGTAAATGGAAGAGTAATATATTTGAGGTTATATTACAATTTGTTCATGTTAGTATATTAGGTTATATATAATAAGTTGAAAATTGTAATACATCATAAAAATGAATTATATATAGGCTTATAAACCATTGCTTGCTAGCAATCAGAGGGGCGATGAAGAGGAAGACGTTGAACAGAGTGATCAGTCATCCTTAGGCCTTTGCTCATTACTAGCGATGTCTCACAGATCTTAGTATGCAAAATATATAACAAGTTTTTGTTCATATTATTCTGTGTCATAATGAAAGTATGTTAAAGAATTTAGTATTCATTAACAACCTAGCATTTCAAAATATGAATGATAGTGGGAAGATTTCATAGAGAGCCTTCATTACCAAGATCTCGACCAAAGCCTTCATAGTAGTTAATCGTTTAATAAAAATATTTTACAAAATCTTATTAATTTAATATTTTTATATAAGTTTTTTTACAAGAGAATAAATAACCCATAAAATTACTAATACTTCTCCATGTTTTATGGATGGTAAGAAACTTACCAACACTTCTTCACATTTTATGGATGTTAAGGGTGATAAACCATCGGTCTTCATACAAAAGGTTATCCCTCATTTTTCTTTTGTTTTTCACACTCAAAATAGCTATAATTTATTAGAAAAAAGTATAAGTACATAGTAGTCAAAAGGCCTCATTAGTAAAGAAAGGCCAATACACCCAGTAGAACCACTAAAAGACAAAAAAATCCCAAGTGGATACCCATAAAAAAAAAAGCCCACAAAGTTACAATTGGGAGACAAATATCCAAAATAAAAGATACAACCCAAAACAAGAAAAAAAAACATAGTCCCAATGCCATTACAAAAATTATCTGTGCCATGTCCAAAGGAGATCAAGCCCCATGACGTAAGAGGTGCCAAGAGAAAATAAATAGTGGATCAACACATATCAACACCAAGTCAACAACTACACAAACTGATACAAGGCTAGTCATTCCACACAGAGAAGAAGACCATCATCCCAAAATTCTAGGTGGAAAAAATCTTCAAGAGTAACAAGAGCTCTCCGAGATAAAGCATTTTCCTGAACATTGTATTCTCGAAAGATGTGTAGGAAAGAAAGAGGATCAAACGCCAACATCCAATCCTTAACATCCTTAAGACAACATTGTAGTTGTAAATTTTTAATCTAGAAAATTCCCTTTACCCAATTTATAATAGCCATAGAGTCACCAACCACTTGGACTAAGTGAATATTCCAGCACTTTGTGATCAATAGGATCAACCACAATCCCAATAATTCCCCTCTAGTATTTTTCCCCGACCCAAATTTCAACCATATGTTGATAGATTGGATTTCTCCAAATAAATAACAACTCTGGCACCACATTTAGTACCAAATTCTAGATTGAGGGCCATGCATTCTAGCCATCTGATGGGTGCCAAGTTGCGTAGTGAGGCCCATGTGTTCTAGCCATGTGATGGTTTCCATTAAGTGGTGTCGTGAGGGCCATGCATTCTATCCATCTGATGGTTTCCAAGTGGTGTAGTTAGGGCCATGTGATCTAGCCATCCAATGAGTTCCAAGTGGCATAGTGAGGGCCTTGCGGTCTATCCATTTGATGGGTAACAAGTGCCATTCTCTGGCCCATCGTATCTGGCCATCTGATGCTTTTTAAGTGGTGTAACGTGGTCCATGTGATTTGGCCATCTGATGGTTTCCAGGTGGCATAATGCGGGCCATGTGATCTGGACATCCAAATATTTCCAAGTGGAGTAACGTGGGCCTTGCAATCTAGTCGTCCGACGGTTGTCAAGTGGCATAACATGGGCCATGCGGTCTAGCCATATGATGGCTGTCAACTGGCATAATGTGGGCCATGCAATCTAGCCATTTGGTGATGTAACATCCCTAAAAATTCTAAATAATAATAATTGTTGATTTAGTTGTAACTTCGGAATGTATTCACTTGTATATCTTATGTCTTGTACCCCGATATTTATTACGGGAAGTTTCTATAATGTATTTGAGTCATGTCATGCCCTGATGTTTCTATCATGAGGTTCTATAATGTAAAAAAGTCATGTCAAGTCATTGTGGGTAACCCTCCTATAGTTCAAGGGTTAAAGTCCCCGCAGTTCCGTGGAATTAGGGTTATTAGACTCTCCTAGAGAATTCGGCCCTAGTGAGTCATTGTCAAGTCAAGAATCAGTATAAATAGAGAGTGGGCCTCTCTATTTATCACAAACTCACTCACACTCAATTTTAGCGCATGGTTGAGGAAGAAGAAGTTGTTGGGGCTAGAGAGAAAGAGGCTACTGCTATCGGGATATCATCTTACTATTTTTGGGGCTTTTCTATTGGTGCTGATTCTATCTCTGAGGAAGTTGTAGGGTTTTCTCCTTTATGGTTTCCCCAAGGAAAATATTTTTGTTCATTGTCTTATGCGTTTGATTGTTGTGCTTGTTATTCTCTCAGTTGAGATCCTAAGTTAATGCTAGTTTAAATGGTAAAAGTCTAACATGGTATCATAGCTAACCGGAGAAGAAGACACTATGCAGCTGCAGAAACTAGGGCTTCCTACTTTTTGGATATCTCTCCAAATATTTTCAGCAAAAGACAGATGGGCTAACCCTCCTCTCTAGGGCACATCTTTTTGTTGAAGCAGAATTTGATTCTGAGCATTTTCAGTTTTTTACCCGACACTGCTGCTGGAAATTACAACTTTCCACATAAGTTGAATTTTTGAGTGAGCTGAGGCCTGGATTGATCTCCTCCTCAAAATCAAAGTTTAGAGATCAAGATCAAATATTTTGGTTGGACAGAACTCCGGGAAAGTCAAACCTTGATCTGCTCCTGAACCAGCACTGCAGAAATTCAGCTCCAGATCCAGATCTGACATATTAACCTGGTAAGATCTAAATCTTTGGTATTTCCATTGGGTTCTCAGTTAATATGTCTCATCATACCAAGCTTGATGAAAATATTGAGGGAGCTGATAACTTCTGAGCATGGAAGTATAGGATCTCCCTAGTCGTGGAAGAAAATGAGTTGGACTCCTACATCATTGAGGAGATTCCAGTTCCAGAGGGAGAAGAGGCTAAGGCCTTACACAAGAAGAAGTTGGTTATGCTAACAGGATTATTTCTGATTTAATCAAGGATCACCTCATACCATAGGTGTCCTCCCTAAAGACACCTAAAGATATGTTTGATGCCCTAACCAAACTGTTTGAAGGAAAGAACATAAACCAGAAGATGACCTTGAGGAACCAATTGAAGAATGTGAAGATCCAGAATGCAGAGACCATATAATCATACTCCCAGATCAAAGAACAACTTGAATCAGTATATGAAGAAGTGGAGAATGCAGAGATTGTAATGACCACCTTGAATTGTATCCCTAAGACATGGGACTCTTTCATTCAATGGATCTATGCCAAAAATAAGTTAGTCAAGTTCAGCAGACTACGGGAAGAATGCTCTCAAGAAGAAGCTCAAATAACAGCTTGAGAAGAAAAGATGGGAAGTGAAGATCAAGCTCTCAGAGTACAATCCAAGAAAACCAGATCTAGCCACGACAGAGGTAATCACTCTCACCAAAGGAATAACTTTAGAAATCCTAGAGATAGGTCTAAGTAAATTTTCTATACATGTGATGAAAGAGCACACTTTATTAGAGATTGTCCTAGAATCAAAAGTAGCTCTCACAAGAAGAAGGGAAACAAGAGAAGACATCATGCTCATGCTGCAGAGGATGATGAACCTTCCACAAAGAGAAACAAACAAGATAGTGATGATTCTTCAAGTGATGAAGAATATGTTTTGATTTCTGCTCTCATGGGAACTATCACATATGGTAGCAATGATTGGATTATAGACAGTGGTGCTTCCAAACATATGACAGGATTCAAGGAATCCTTTGTGAAACTATATGAAGATGAATCACCTCACAATGTGAAACTTGGAGATGAGTACCAATATCCAATAAAAGGTAGTGTTGAATCCTCATACAAGCTAGACTCTGGAAACTCTATCAAGATGAAAGATGTATTGTTTGTACCTGGACTAAAGAAGAACCTCCTCTCCATATCTGCATTGGATGCAAAATGAATGAGGGTTGCATTTGTAGATGGCCAAGTCCTCATGTGGCCAAAAGGAAAGTTTTTTGATGATGCAGTAGTGATTGGGGAACAAGAAGGAGGACTATACAACTTGAAGGGCCAACCAGAACAAGATTTGGTTCATGAATCGACAGAACCAAATGAGCTTTGGTATATAAGGCTTGCACATGTGCATTATAGAGCACTACCACTTGCAAGCAAAGATATTGAAGGTCTCCCAGAAATGCAGACAAAACATGAAGGTGTATGCAAAGGATGTGCGAAAGGGAAGAACATTAAGAAGACATTTCCAAGTAGTGAGAGCAAGGAAAAATGAATCTTGGAAATCATCCACTCTGATGTATGCGGTCCAATGTCATCCAGTTCACTAAGCAGGTATGTATACTATGTTTCTTTTATTGACGATTTTTCTAGAAAGGAATGGATATACTTTAAGAAGAACAAAGATGAAGTATTCAACAAGTTCAAGGAATTGAAAGACTTGATTGAGAATCACACAGAAAAGAATATCAATACCTTTCAATCAGATAATGGTGGAAAATTCACATAAAATGAATTCAAAGAGCTATGCAAATACTAAGGGATTAAGAGGGAGTTATCCACTCCATATAATCCACAACAGAATGGGATTGCAGAAGGAAAGAATAGAACGATCATGGAAGCAGCAAGGGCCATGCTTCATGATCAAGATCTTCCCATGCATCTATGGGCAAAGCTGCCAAAACAACAGTGTATGTACAGAACCATACTCCACATAGAGTATTCTAGAACAAGACACCTGAACAAGTCTTCTTCGGGAAGAAACCAGAAGTCAGCCATCTCAGAATACATGGCATCTGATGGAGAATCTACGGTCAGAAAGTTTATTGTCAACGTTTCGAACCAAGCATGGCTCATCTTCAGGACAAAGCGATGCCTGGAGATTGTTTTTCTTTCATTGGTGCATTAATACAGAAACCATCACTTTGAGAGGTGATGTAATGTATAAGCCGACTAGGTTTGAAGGTCAATTTAGGGTTTGATAAATTTTAAATCAAATAAACATAAATGTAATTCTTCTAACAAATTCCATATTTAAAGTACATAACATATACACACATTCTATTGTATGTGTACTATGGGATAGAAGGAAAAGAGAGTAAAATTCTTACTGCAATCCATGAGAGCACGGATCTCAGACTCCATGTTAGATCCATTATTGTTTAAGCTAGTCGTTATCTCATAAAAAATGATTGAACCATTAATATAGGCCATTTCCTTGAACAACTCTCTCAAACGTGCAATATCTTCCTTTGACAAGCTTTCAGCTATTACCTGAATAATAAAACAACAGAGCTTCAGCTATCAATTGCCAATATCCGTAAAACTATATTATGAATTATTTTTGGTAGAAAGAAAAGGTCCCATATAAAGTATTACATAGCCAAATGCATTCTGCCAAATGTTTAATGAAATTACTTTCAGAAAAAACAAGGATGTGAAGTAGTCTTGAATAAATTCAATTCTATACTCACCAAAATAACGAATACAAACACCTGAAACTTTTAAGAAAACAAAGTAGGGACTTCTAGAGAGTATGAACAATCAACAGAGACTCTTCCAATGCCATTAAGAGATCATTATTGCAAAACAAAAAGTAGCTCGAACTGGATCGCAATGAGGATTTATATTATAGAAGTTGATGAGATTATATTGTGGAAGCTTAAAAGTAAAAATATAGAAACTGATTTATGTAGACCGTCAAATCAGGGTATACGTAATCAAACGTGGGATAATTTAAACACGACCTCTATCAAAGCGTGATGTTCTTCTCAATTCAATTCAAATCAGATACATGCCAGCTTCTCAGCTTAAGAGGAAAATTTTTTACCATCATTTGAATTTATTATGGTATGACAGGGAATAGGGGTCAGCTTTTTATAGGCTATTGACAGACGACAAAATCCTAAAGAGGACCATCCCTTTAAACAACTCCTTCAGCATAATAATATTTACAAAATAATTATTTTTTTTCATAAATTTTTAAATGTAAAAATATAATATATCATTTTTTGAATTAGCACTAATTGCTTTTGGATATGGTTGAATGACTATGCCACATTTTTTTTATATATTTTATATTTATAAAAAAAATTCTATGGTTGAATGGCTATGTCACCCTTCCCAAACCTATTTTGAACCCATTTGAAAAACCTTAGCAAGTGTTGTGCCTTATGAACTATTCAATTAAAGCTCCTTTGACTATTTTTATTGAAGTATTGAGGGGTTTTCCTAGCTAAATCTCCCCCAATATTTTGTTGGAGTATCGGGTACCTCAACATGGTATAACCACCGTACCTCTGGGAATATAAAGCAAGTGGTTTAACCACCACTCCTGGTGATAGGGCCTTATGGTGGGTTTCAAATGTTCATCAACATCTGTAGGTTTTGGTGTAACGACAAACCTCACATGGTATCAGAGCCTTTGTAGATCAATTTCTCTCCTTCCAATTTGTTATTGTAGGTTCGACATCATTGACTGGGAGCATTTTGCTGACTGAAGGGACAATTTCTGAGCTATGGATCAATCTCAAAAGATCATCTTGAGTCCATTTAACTTCTTTGAATGGAAAGCAGAGATGGAGATATTGTTGAGAGCTAAAGGCCTCTACAGAGTGATTATGGCAATAGAAGCAGAGCCCAATGCAGCTGCAGAGAAAATTAAATGGCACAATAGGAGGGATGAGGCCTATGGTCTCCTGTGTCTGAGCATATCCAGAGACCTCCTTTTCCATCTTGATGGATTGACATCACCAAATGAAGTATGCGAGAAGCTTGTTGAGATTTTTGGTAAGACAGATGAGATGAGGGGACATCAAATTGAAAATTAATTGATCTCCCTGAGTCCCAACAGCTTTGAATCCTTGCAACTCTATTTTTCCAAGTTCAAAGCCCTTGTTTTGCAGCTAAAATAGTGTGGGATCGAAAACAAGGATGAGCAACTGGTTTTGGCCATACTCTTGAAGCTTGGCCCTAACTATTCAATGTTTGTTTCGACCTTCTATGCCACAAAGTTGACAGCTCGAGCCTGGAAAATTCCTAGCCTTGCAGATTTCATGGAATCTCTCACACAAGAACAAGATAAACTAGTGATGATGGGCACCATCAAACCTTCCAAAGACCAAGATTTGGTTGCTGGAGATTCGAGGGTGGATTCAAAAGGAAAGAAGAAATCTAAGAAGCCACCTGAGCAAAAAGAGAGACAAGAACAAGTCTCCAGAGGAGCCCCAAGGTTCCAAGAAGAACTTCCAGAAGAAGAAGAACAAATAAGAAATGAGCAAGTGCGCATATTGCAGTAAGGGAAATCATCCTAAAAGCTCCTGCATGAAGAAGCAAATTGACATGCTGACCTAACTCCTAGAGAAGAATGGCATATCCCTTCCTGACAGCTCAAAGAAGAGAGAAGGAGGATCAAATTCAGAAGATAGAGAGAGAGTTCATGCATTGGTTGTTGGCACATCAAGCTCACCTAGTTTCATCATTGATTCTGGAGCTTCAAGACATATGGTTTCAACCAAGGAGGCATTCACCTCACTTGACATGTCGAAAGGTCCACCAATAGTACTGGGAGATGACTCTATCATTGAAATTTTCGGCAAAGGGAGGATTGATCTTGACCATGGTAAGTTCAACAATGTGTTGTATGTTCCAGGTCTTGCCTCCAACCTCTTATCAGTGTATCAGATGACCCACACAGGGTCTCCAAGAAGGTCATATTCTCCCCTGATGAAGTTGAGATCACAGAGATCTCAAGTGGTAAAGTCATTGCAAAAGGAGTTGCAAATCATACTTCGAAGCTATACATGTTCTCACACTTCCTACCCTACTCAAACCCCTCTGCTCTTCTGATTCATGCTAATGAGGCAAGCAAGCTTTGGCGTGAAATATTTTGCCACCTTAATTACAAGTATCTTTTTGATATTAGTGAAAATGAAATGGTCATAGGGTTACCAAAGATTAAGTTTTCCGAAGGAGTCTGTCAAGGTTGCATCTTAGGAAAACACCCAGAGCATAAATTTGAGAAAGCTTGTCATGAGAGAACCTCTGCACCTCTTGAGTTGATCCACAGTGATGTTTTTGGCCCATTTCCTCATATGTCAATTATTCAGGAAAAATATGCATTGAAATTCATAGATGACTTTTCGAGGTACTGCTGGGTTTACGTCCTGAAACAGAAGTCTGAAGTTTTTGGCCTCTTCAAAGTCTTTAAGGCTTTGGTTGAAAACCAGTCTGGGAGGAAACTCAAGGTCCTTAGATCTGACAATGGTGGTGAGTATGTAAAGTTTGAGTTCATTCAATATTGTGCATATGTAGGTATTCATATGCAACATTCTATCCCTTACACACCACAGCAAAATGGTGTTTCTGAGAGGAAGAATAGATCACTGAAAGAGATGGCAACATGCTTGATGGAGGCTAAGACTTTGCCACCAAAGTTTTGGGCAGAAGCTATAAATTGTGCAGCCTATATCCATAATAGGGTGCCTCATAAACATCTTGATGGTATGAATCCTTTTGAAGCATGGAGTGGGCACAAGCCAGATGTGACCCATTTCAGGATTTTTGGCTCAAGGGCTTGGGCTAGAATTCCAACAGAAAAGAGGAAGGCTTTGCAGTCCCAAAGCCAAGAGTGTCTATTTGTTGGGTAATCTAAAGATTCAAAAGGGTACAAGCTGATC
>LPNX011169733.1:1868673-1889253 GCA_001517045.1 Pseudotsuga menziesii | reverse complement strand
CCATTTGGGAACTCAATATCTCAAAAAATGAGAGAGTTTCCTCTTTTGAGGATTTGGATGCAACATGGAATTCCTATTTTGGCAGTCTCTTTAAATTGGATCAACATGCAATAATTGTGGAGGTCCTTTACATTTCGCAATTCTTTCACGAAGGAATCACTGAGGAGGATATCTTAGACATGATGGAGGAGGTGTCAGAAGAGGAATTGAAATAAACTCTGCATATATTTTCGAAGGATAAAATCCCAGGACCAGATGGATGGACTATTGAATTTTTCTTGGCCTCCTATGACACCATTGGTCCTGACCTACTCCAACTGGTTGAAGGAACCAACATAAATGGCCACTTACATCCCTCCATCAACACAAATTTTTTATCCCTTATTCCAAAAAATATAACCCGGATAGTCTAGAGGACTTCAGGCTCGTCTCTTTGTGCAACATCACATACAAGGTGGTGGCAAAGATAATCACACCAAGATTGAAGAAGGTCCTCTCAAGGGTCATCTCATTTTAACAGTTTGGAATTCCTCGAGAACGAACAAATACATGAACCCATTGGGGTAGCCCAAGAAGGTATGCATAGTGGAAAAATAAAAAAATCTAAAGGAGAGATCCTAAAAATTGACCTTTCAAATGATTTTGACACGTTCAGTTGGCTTTATCTCAGGTTTCTTCTAACACATTTGGGTTTCAACTACTCCTTTATCAAATGGATATTTTCTTGTATCACAAAAACATCTTTTGATGTCTCATCAATGGAAAAAGATCCCCTTTTTTTCATTCAAAATGAGTCCGTTTCCAAGGGTGCCCCCTCTCCCCTCTTCTTTTCTTACTGGTTCTAGAAGCACTAAGTTGAGCTATTTTGGATGCGAAAAGAAGAGGCTTATTTGAAGGAATCAAGATAGCTGCAAACCTAACCATTAGACACCTCCTATTTGTAGATGATATTCTCATTTTTTGTAATGGATCAATTAGAGAGGAAGAAAAGCTCTCAAAAATATTTCTCCTTTTCTCCAAAGCAATAGGAATGCAAATAAACTCCCAAAAATCCGCTATCACCACTTTCAATTTAGAATAAGATATCATGAGGGTTTTGTTGGAAATTTTTCCATTTTAGTCCTATACTTTGGACAATGGCCTCAGATATCTAGGTTTCAGGCTCAAACGAAACTGCCTTCAGAAGGAAGACTAGAACTGGTTATTGGCAAAACTTGGGCATAGAGTAAACATTTGGGGAAACAACTAGCTTTCGAGAGAGGGCGGATAATTTATTAAGGCCATCCCCTTCTATTGGATGGATCTATCCTAGATCCCAAAGTCAATATTGGAGAAATCTCAAAAAATGTGCTCAAAATTCCTTTGGACAGGGAAGAAGGAACAAAGAGTCCCCCCTTGGGTAAAATGGGACTAAGTTGCTAGACCGGAAGGTATGCGAGGATGGGGACTCAAAAACCCCATTCTTTTTGCAAAAGCATTGGTAGTAAAAGCGGGATGGAGGCTCATTTATTATAACAGCTTATGGATAGAGGTGATTACTCATAAGTACATTGCACCAGTACCGCTTGAGAACTGGATCAAAAATTCTATTTTTACTACTCCACAAAATGGCTTGATTATTTGGAAGTCTATTTGTAATGCTTTTCCTCTTATCCATTGAGGCCTCTCATGGAAAATTGGAAATGAAACAAAAGTCAGAATCGGAGTAGATTGCTGGATAGGAATCCATCAAAATCATCTCCTTCCCCAAAAATTTGTTATTTTGTTACAACATAAATATTTATTTCATCCAAATCAAATTGATGATCTTGCCACAAAAAATATTTGGCACCAAGGATGGTTGGGAAGTTGGGCACTTGAGATCCGAAAAAATTGGAGCATGTATTGGAACAAAGACATCTCTTCCCTTCGTTTATCTCATATCTAACTTACAATTTTGCATCATGAACTAGTATGGGAGCACACAATGCATGGAGTATATACCACAAAAATGGGTTATCAGCAACTCTATGCCAATTGTTTCTAGGAAGAACCAAAGTGGTCGAAACCAAGGATCTGGAAACTAAAATGCCCTCTGAAGGTGAGAATTTTCATGTGGTGTACTTTAGAAAATAGAATCCCAACATGGGATAGGATCTAAAAAGGATCCCTAGTAGGCCTAGGCTGGTGCACCTTATGCAAATATAATGAAGAAAGCATAAACCACCATTCCTTACTTGTCTTTTCTCTTCACAGGTAGGGTCGCACTCACAAGCTCTTTTAAACCTCATATTTGACTGGGTAGGTCCTTCAATGGAAGAAGCTTGGAAATATTTGTCCTCCATGCCATAGCTAGCTCATTTAAAATCCCTCCCACTTCTCCATATTTAGGGAATATGGATAGCTCAAAATCCAGCCACCTTTCAAGAAAAAGCTTCATCCCTTGAATTTGTAGCTAAGCAAGGTCTTGACATGCTCTCTTTCTTCCCTCAAACAAAAGAAACTTCAGCTCCAAGTATCATCACAGAAGAGATGATTGATGAATCCATTCTCTGGTCTTTTTTTGATGAGGCATCACAGGATAATAAATGTTGGGGCGGTGCTACACTCTACCTCAATCAAAATCACCACTTTCAGATTCAAGTGGGACATGGAAATGGGACAAACCATTTTGCAGAATTAATGTCTTTGAAATTGATCCTCATTTTTTCTATTGAAAAATATTGTATAAGGATACAGATCTTTATAGACTCCCTAGTAATTATCAACTGGGTAAACAAAGTACAAAGATGCAGGACCATTGTTCTCCTTTCTCTCTTTGAGGAAGTTGACATGCTTATGACAAATTTTGACTCAATCACATGTCGCCATGTTTATAGGGAAAGAAATAGAGAGATCAACTTTCGAAAGCAGGACTAGCCTTGGAACATGGAAATTGATTTTTTTGGGAAACTAGAGCTGCATAGGTATATGAGTCCTGTCATAGACCCTTCATTGATATACAATCAAGGGAGGATAATCCATGTTGATGTATTTTTAACTTCGGAATGTATTCACTTGTATATCTTATGTCTTGTACCCCGATGTTTATTACAGGAAGTGTCTGTAATGTATTTGAATCATGGAATGCCCCTATGTTCCTATCCAAAGGTTCTATAATGTAAACAAGTCATGTCAAGTCATTGTGGGTACCCCTCATATTGTTCAAGGGTTAAAGTCCCCGTAGTTCCAGGGCATTAGGGTTATTCGACTCTCCTAGAGAAGTCATCCCTAGTGAGTCATTGTCAAGTTAGGAATTAGTATAAATAAAGAGTGAGCCTCTCTATTTATCAAACAATCACTCACACTTAGTTGTAGCGCATATCTGAGAAAGAAGAAGTTGCTGGAGATAGAGACAAAGAGGCTACTGTTGATGTAATTGTAACTTCAGACTGTATTCACTTGTATTTCTTATGTATTGTAACATGATGTTTATTCTGGGATGTATTTGTAATGTAATTTTTTCATGTCATGCCCCGAGGTTCCTATCGAGAGTTTCTATAATGTAAACAAGTCATGTCAATTCAAGGTGGGTAACCCTCCTATTGTCTAAGGGTTAAAGTTCCTGTAGTTTTGGGGCACTAGGGTTATTAGACTCACCTAGTGAATTCAGCCCTAGTTGGGTTTAGTCAAGTCGAGAATTAGTATAAATAGAGAGCTAGCCTATCTATTTATCACACACTCACTCACACTCAGTTGCAGCGCATAGTTGAGGAAGAGAAAGACATTGGGGCAAGGAAGAAGGAGGTTACTGTTGTCGGGATATTATCTTACTATTTTTGGGTTTCACTTTTGGTGTTGATTCTATCTCTGAGGAATTTACAAGGTTTTCTACATTTATGGTTTCCTCGAGGAAAAACACTGTGTTCATTGTCTCTTGTGTTCGATTGTTGTGCTTGTTGTTCTCTTAGTTCAAGATCCTAATTGTATGCTAGCTTAATGTTCAAAATCTAACATGGTATCAGAGCTAACTTGAGAAGAATACACTATGCAGCTGCGGGAACTAGGGCTTCCTACTTTGTGGATCTCTCTCCACATATTTTCAGCAAAAGAAGGGTGGAATAAATCTCCTCCATATGGCGCATCGTTTTGTCGAAGCGGAATCCAATTCTAAGGTTTTTAAGTTTTTGACCCGACACTACTACCGAAAATTAGGGCTTTTCACAGAAGTGGAATTTTTTAGTGAGCCCAGGCTTGGATTGATCTCCTCCCCAAAATCGAAGTTAGGGATCAAATTCAAAGCATTTGGTTGGACAGAACTCCGAAAAAGCAAAACCCTAATCTGCTCCTCAACCAGCACTGTAGGATTTCAGCTCCAAATCTAGATCTGACATCTTGACCTGGTAAGATATAAATATTTTGTATTTCCATTTGAGGTTCTCAGTTAAGATGTCTCATCATACCAATATTGATGAAAATCTTGAGGCAGCTAATAACTTTCGAGCCTGGAAGTATAGGATCTCCTTGGTCCTGGAAAAAAATGAGTTGGACTCCTATATCAGTGAGGAGGTTCCAGTTCCAGAGGGAGGTGAGGCCAAGGCCTTACATAAGAAGAATTTTGTTATGGCAAAGAGGATCATTGTTGATTCTATCAAGGATCACCTCATACCACAGGTGTCCTCCTTTCAACACACCTAAAGCCATGTTTGATTCCCTAACCAAATAGTTTGAAGGGAAGAACATCAATCATAAGATGACAGTAAGGAACCAGTTGAAGAATGTAAAGATCCAGAATGAGGAGACCATCCATTCATACTTTAAAAGGGTCTCCTAGATCAAAGAACAACTAGAAGTAGTAGATGAAGAATTGGAGAATGCAGAAATTGTGATGACAACCTTGAATGGCCTCCCTAGGTCATGGGAGTTTTTCATCCAAGGAATCTATGCTAGGAAGAAGTTAGTCAAGTTCAATAGACTGTGGGAAGAATGTTCACAAGAAAAAGCTCGGATAGAAGCTTGAGAAGAAAAGATGGGAAGTGAAGATCAAGATCTCATAGTAATCTCCAGGAAAGGAAGAAGGGAAAATCATCATCACCAAGGTAAGCATTCTCATTAGAAAAACAATCATGTAAGAAGGGATCCATCCAAACTCAGATGTTTTACATGCGATGAAATAGGACACTTTGCTAGAAATTGCCCCATGAATAAGAATGGATCCAAGAAGAAGAAGAACTCCAAAAGAAGACATCATGCTCACATTGCTGAGGATGATGATCCTCCTAGAAAGAAAGTAAAACAATAAACTAAACACTCTTCAATTGAAGATGAATATGTTCTAATCTCCACTCTCACGGGAATTGTCACTCATGGAAGCAAAGATTGGCTTATTGACAGTGGGGCTTCCAAACACATGACAGGTTTCAAGGAATCCTTTGAGAAACTGTCTGAACATAATTCACCCCATAAGGTGAAACTTGGGGATGGCTACCAATATCCCATAAAAGGTAGTGGTGAATCCTCCTACAAGCTAGACTTTGGAAAGTCTATGAAGACGAAGGATGTCTTGTTTGTACCAGGACTAAAGAAGAATATTCTATCCATATCGGCACTAGATGCAAAAGGTATGAGGGTTGCATTTGTAGATGGCCAAGTCCTCATGTGGTCAACAGGAAATAATATTGATGATGCAATAGTGATTAGAGAACAAGAAGGAGGATTATACAAATTGAAGGGTCATCCAGAATAAGCATTGATCCATGACACAGTAGAGCCAAATGAACTTTGGCACAGAAGGTTTCCACATGTGCATTACAGAGCACTACCACTTGCAAGCAAAGTTGTTAAAGGTCTTCCAAAAATTCGAGCAAAACATGAAGGGGTCTGCAAAGGATGTGGGAAAGGAAAGAATACAAACAAGACATTTCCAAGTAGCGAGATCAAGGAAAAAGGAATCTTGGAAATCATCCACTTCGATGTATGCGGATCAATGTCATCAAGTTCACTAAGCGGGTATGTATAATATGTTTCTTTCATTGATGACTTTTGTAGGAAGACATGGATTTACTTCATGAAGAACAAAGATGAAGTTTTCAACAAGTTCAATGAATTCAAAGCCTCGATCGAGAACCACACATAAAAGAAGATCAAGACCTTTCGATCAGACAATGGTGGAGAATTCACATCAAATGAATTCAAAGACTTATGCAAAGAATCAGGGATTAAGAGGGAGTTATCCACTCCATATAATCCACAACAGAATGGGGTTGCAGAAAGGAAGAATAGAACTATCATGGAAGCTGCAAGAGCAATGCTTCATGATCAGGATCTTCCCATGCATCTATGGAAAAAAGCTTCCAGAACAACAGTGTATGTACAGAAATGTACTCCACACAGAGTACTCGAGAACAAGACACCTAAAGAAGTCTTTTCCAGCAAGAAACCAGAAGTCAGCCATCTCAGAATATTCAATTGTCCAGTGTACATACACATTCCAAAACAGAAGAGAAGAAAATTAGATCCTTTAGTAAAGAAGGGTATATTTGTGGGATACTCTGAAAGCTCGAAGGATTAAAAAATATACTTCCTAGGATTCAAGAAGATCGACATCATCAAGGATGTGATATTTGACGAAGACATAGGTTACAACAAATTCAGAAAGAGCCTTGCTGAAGAACCTGAAAAAGCAGAAGTGCCCAGAATTCATGATACAACCGTGAATGAAGAAATTCAAGAAGAATATCGAGAATTTGAAGAAACACAAAGACCTGTAGATCCGCCTTAGGAGAAGAATCCTCACAAGAGAAAACCTGCTTGGGTACAAGAAATTATCCAAGGTGCAAAAAGATATGGGGCTCCAGAAGAAAATCACAGAGAAAGAAAGCGAACCAGATCTTGCTCCGGATATGTAGCTTTACTATGTGACTTTACCAATGAAGAATCTTCCAATTATGAAGAAGCGACAGAACATAAAGAATAAAAGGATGCTATGATCTAAGAGTATCCATCGATCATGAAGAATGATGTTTGGGATGTTGTCTCAAGACCATAAAGGAAGTTGGTTGTAACTTCCAAATCGAGCTACAAGATCAAGCATGCTGCAGATGGTAGCATAGAGAAATATAAGGCAAGATTCGTCGCTCGAGGTTTCTCCTAGAAAGAAGTAATAGACTACGAAGAAAACTTTACACCTATAGCCAGATACACTTCAATCAGATCAGTACTTGTTCTGGCTGCAGTGATGAAATAGAACATACACCAAATGGATGTCAAGACTTCTTTCTTGAACGGTGTAATGGAAGAGGAAGTGTAAGTTGAACAACCACTCGGTTTTGAGACACATGACAGGGAGTCTCATGTGTGTAGATTGAAGAAAGCCCTGTATGGTTTGAAACAGGCACCCAAGACATGGTACGGCAAAATTGATAGCTTTCTATCCAGTTTGATCTTTACCAAGTGTAAAGCAAGTTCCAACCTTTACTACAAGGTTGAAGATGGCAACCCAGTGATGCTCCTACTGTATGTAGATGATTTGTTTGTAACAAGTATGGATGGGTTGATTATTGATACGAAGAGAAAGCTTGCTTCCGAGTTTGAAATGAAGGACTTGGGTATGATGCATTATTTTCTAGGCATGGAGGTGTGGCAGAATGCGAATGGATTCTCCCTCAGACAAGGTAAGTATGCAGTAGATATCCTGAAGAGGTTTGGGATGATGGACTGCAAGGCCATGACCACACCTATGGCATCGAACCTAAAGCTACTGAGTGATGCTTCATCAGAGACGGTTGATACTACGATGTATCGTCAGATGATTGGGTCCTTGATGTATCTGATGAACACGAGACCAGACATTTGCTTTTCTATGAACACCTTGAGCCAGTTCTTGATAGACCCGAGACATGTTCACTTGATTGCTGTAAAGCATATTTTGAGGTACCTGAGGGATACAATTGATTATGGGCTCAAGTATGAGGTGAATCAGAATATTAACCTAGAGGGTTATGTTGATTCATATTGGGTAGGCAGTGTCATCAATATGAAGAGCACTTCAGGGTGTTGCTTCAGTATGGGATCAGGTGTGATCTCTTGGTTTAGCAGGAAGAAATCTTGTGTGGCACTGAGTACAACTGAAGTAGAGTATGTTGCAGCTTGTTCAGCTAGTTGTGAGGTAGTACGGCTGCAGAAGCTACTATCTGATTTATTCAATCTCCAGATGGATGTTACTTCTATACATGTGAAAACCAGAGTTGCGTGAAGTTGTCAAAGAATCCAGTGTTCCATGACAAGTCGAATATCGAGATCAAGTATCACTATATCAATGATATTATGCAGAGGAGAGCAATGAAGCTCCAGTATGTTGTGACGGAGGAATAGATAGCTGATGTGTTGACAAAGCTATTGTCTAGGTTGAAGTTTGATTACTTTAGGGAGAATATTGGTGTTCTCCAGATCGAGGTTTCCTCCAAGGGGAAATGATGAGACCCAGAGCCATTCTGACATGGTGAGAGGAATGGTTCGTTTCATGTTCAGATGTAAGGGCTGATCCATTCTGTCATGGTGAGAGGATTAGTTCCTTCCATGTTAGATGTGAGCGATGAGCCTTTCTGATGTGACTGTAGGATTGGTTCCTACATGATCAGAAGTAAGCATTGATTTCCATTCTTGGAATGGAGGCACCTGGTCAGTTACCAGGGAAGCTCATTCTTGGACTAAGGGACATTTTGATGTGATTGTAGGATTGGCTCCTACATGATCAGATGTGTGTGTAGAGTCCTTCTGACATTGGTTGTGAGATGTAAGTGCAGAGTCCTTTTAGCATGAAGGATTAGTTCCTTGCATGGTCGAATATAAGTGCTGAGCCTTTTTGACATTGGTTGTTAGATGTAAGTGCAGATCCTTTTGGCATGGAGTATTGGTCCCTAGCATGGCCGAGTGTAAGTGCTGAGCCTTTTTGCCATTGGTTGATGGATGTGAGTGTTGGGCCTTTCTGACAAGGTTGTGGGAGGTGTTCCCACATGGTCATATGTGAGTGTTGGGCATGCCTTTCTGATATGATCATAGGATTTGTTCCTACATGATCTGATATAAGTGTTGGGTGAGCCATTCTAACTTAGGGTCAGATATAAGTGATGAAATAAGACCTACATGGAGGCTAGGCCTACAACTAGCATGAAAAAGGGATGGATCTGTAGAACTTCCTATGACGAGAAGAATCATGAGATATCACCCATGAATATCCAGTGATGATGATCCAACAGAGATGATACAGAAGGAGGGATGATTTAGATCTAGTGATGATGCTCCAAAGATGATCGAGATCGAGGGATGATCCAGATCCAGTGATGATGATCCATATTGAGTGATGATCTAGATCTAGATAAAGATGACTTGAAGATGAAGATGAAGATGACTTGAAGAAAGAGATGAATTGAATATGAATATGATGAGGACTCAATGATGATATAGATGATACATAGAAGAAGACTTGTTCTGATAAATTGTGTCGAGAGAATACCTTCCTAGTTAAGAGGGAGTGTTGATGTAATTGTAAGTTCATAATGTATTCACTTGTATTTCTTATTTATTGTAACTCGATGTTTATTACGGAATGTATTTGTAATGTACTTGAGTCATGCCATGCCCCGAGGTTCCTATCAGGAGTTTCTATAATGTAAACAAGTCATGTCAAGTCAAGGTGGGTAACCCTCCTATTGTCTAAGGGTTAAAGTCCCCGCAGTTCCGGGGCACTAGGGTTATTAGACTCACCTAGTGACGTCGGCCCTAGTTGGGTTTAGTTAAGTTGGGAATTAGTATAAATAGAGAGATAGCCTCTCTATTTATCACACACTCACTCACACTCAGTTGTAGCGCATAGCTGAGGAAGAGAAAGACACTCGGGAAAGGAAGAAGGAGGTTACTGCTATCAGGAGATCATCTTACTATTTTTGGGTTTCACTTTTGGTGCTAATTCTATCTCTGAGGAAGTTGTGGGGTTTTCTCCATTTATGGTTTCCCTGAGGAAAAACACTATGTTCATTTTCCCTTGTGTTTGATTATTTTGCGTGTTGTTCTCTCAGTTAAATATCCTAATGTTATTCTAGCTTAATGTTAAAAATCTAACAGCTACTGCTGTCAAGATATCATCTTACTGTTTTTGGGGATTTGCTATTTGGTGCTGAGTCTATCTCTGAGGAAGTTGCAGGGTTTTCTCCTTTATGGTTTCCCAAGGAAAATCTTTGTGTTCATTGTCTTATGTGTTTGATTGCTGTTATTTTGATTCTATCAGTTAAGATCCTAAGTTAATGATATCTTAAATGATAAAAATATAACATGGTATCAGAGCTAAACTCAGAAGAAGACACTTTGTAGCTGCGGAAACTAGGGCTTCCTACTTTTTGCATCTCTCTACACAGATTTTCAGCAAAAGAAGGTTGGGATAAATATCCTCCCTAGGGAACATATTTCTGTTGAAGCAACATTTGATTATGAGCATTTTCAGTTTTTGACCCGACACTCCTGCCGAAAATTAGGGCTTTCCACAGAAGTGGACTTTTTGAGTGGGCCTAGGCCTGGATTGATATCCTCCTCAAAACTGAAGTTTAGAGATCAAGATCAAAGTTTTGGTTGGACAGAACTCTGGGAAAGTCAAACCCTAATCTATTCGTGAACCAACATTGCAAAAATTCAGCTCTAGATCCAAATCTGACATCTTAACCTGGTAAGATCTAAATCATTTGTATTTCCATTTGAGGTTCTCAGTCAAGATGTCTCATCATACCAAGATTGATGAAAATCTTGAGGGACCTAATAACTTTCAAGCCTTGAAGTATAGGATCTCCCTGGTCCTGGAAGAAAATGAGTTGGACTCCTTAATCAATAAGGAGATTCTAGTTCTAGAGGGAGATCGGGCTAAGGTCTTACACAAGAAGAATTTGGTTATGGCTAAGAGTATTATTGCTGATTCAATCAAGGATCACCTCATACCACAGGTGTCCTCCCTAAATACACCTAAATCTATGTTTGATGCCCTAACCAAACTATTTGAAGGAAATAACATAAACCAGAAGATGACCTTGAGGAACTAATTGAAGAATGTGAAGATCCAGAATGTGGAGACCATACAGTCATACTTCACAAGGGTCTCCCAGATCAAAGAACAACTTGAAGCAGTAGATGAAGAAGTATAGAATGCAAAGATTGTAATGACCACCTTGAATGGTCTCCCTAGGACATGGGACTCTTTCATTCTAGGGATCTGTGCTAGGAAGAAGTTAGTCAAGTTCAACATACTATGGGAAGAATGCTCTCAAGAAGAAGCTTGGATAGTAGCTCGAGAAGAAAAGATGGGAAGTGAAGATCAAACTCTCATAGTACAATCCAAGAAAACCAAATCTAGCCACCACAGAGGTAAGCACTCTCACCAAAGGACTAACTTTAGAAAGCCTAGAGATAGGTCTAAGTACATTTTCTATACCTATGATGAAAGAGGACACTTTGCTAGAGATTGTCCTCGAAACAAAAGTAGCTCTCTCAAGAAGAAGGGAAACAAGAGAAGACATCATCCTCATGCTGCAAAGGATGATGGACCTTCCACAAAGAGAAACAGACAAGACAGTGATGATTCTTCAATTCATAAAGAATATGTTCTAATTTTCTCTCTCATGGGAACTATCACACATGGAAGAAATTATTGGATTATAGACAGTGGTGCTTCCAAACATATGACAGGATTCAAGGAATCCTTTGTGAAACTATCTGAACATGAATCACCTCACAAGGTGAAACTTGGAGATGACTACTAGTATCCAATAAAAGGTAGTGGTGAATCCTCATACAATCTAGACTCTGGAAAGTATATCAAGATCAAAGATGTATTGTTTGTACATGGACTAAAGAAGAACCTCCTCTCCATATATGCATTGGATGAAAAAGGAATGAGGGTTGCATTTGTAGATGGCCAAGTCCTCATGTGGCCAAAAGGAAACTCTTTTGATGATGCAGTAGTGATTGGGGAAGAAGAAGGAGGACTATACAAATTGAAGGGCCAACCAGAACAAGCTTTGGTTCATGACTCGGTAGAACCAAATGAGCTTTGGAATAGAAGGCTTGGACATGTGCATTAAAGAGCACTACCACTTGCAAGAAAAGTTGTTGAAGGTCTCCCAGAAATGCAGACAAAACATGAAGGTGTATGCAAAGGATGTACGAAAGGGAAGAACACAAAGAAGACATTTCCAAGTAGAAAGAGAAAGGCAAAAGGAATATTGGAAATCATCCACTCCGATGTATGCGGTCCAATATCATCTAGTTCACTAAGCGGGTATGTATACTATGTTTCTTTTATTGATGATTTTTCTAGAAATACATGTATATACTTTATGAAGAACACAGATGAAATATTCAGCAAGTTCAAGGAATTCAAATCCTTGATCGAGAACCACACTAAAAAGAATATCAATACCATTTGATCAGATAATGGCGGAGAATTCACATCAAATGAATTCAAATAGCTATGCAAAGAATCAGGGATTAAGAGGGAGTTATCCACTCCATATAATGCACAATAGAATGGGATTGTAGAAAGAAAGAATAGAACAATCATGGAAGCAACAAGGGCCATGCTTCATGATCAAGATCTTCACATGCATCTATGGGAAGAAGCTGCCAGAATAGCGATGTATGTACAGAACCGTACTCCACACAGAGTACTCGAGACCAAGACACCTAAAGAAGTATTCTTCGGTAAGAAACCAAAAGTCAACCATCTCAGAATATTCGGTTGTCTTGTATGCATACACATTCTAAAAGAAAAGAGGACGAAGTTAGATCCTTCTGGAAAGAATGGTATATTTGTGGGATACTCTGAGAGCTCGAAGGCTTACAGAATATACTTCCCAGGGTTCAGGAAGATCGACATCAGCAGAGATGTGACATTTGATGAAGATGAATCCTACATCAAATCTAGGAAGAGACTGACTAAAGAACCTGAAGAAACAGAGGCACCCAGAATTCATGATACAAGTATGAATGAAGAAACTCAAGGAGAGGATCGAGAATTAGAAGAACCTCAAGAACCTGTGGATCCACCTCAAGACAAGAATATTCACAAGAGGAAACCTACTTGGGTACGTGAAAGTATCCAAGGTGCAGAAATATATGGAGCTTCAGAAGAAACACACAGAGGAAGAAAGAGAACTAGGTCCTCCTCAAGTTATGTAGCCTTGCTATGTGATGTTATTGATAAAGAACCTTCCAACTATGAAGAAGCAACAGAAAGGAAAGAATGGAAGGAGGATATGATCGAAGAATATCAATTGATCATGAAGAATGATGTTTGGGATGTTGTTCCAAGGCCATAAGGGAAGTCCATTGTAACTTCCAAATGGATCTACAATATCAAGCATGTTGCAAATGACAACATATAGAAATATAACACAAGATTTGTGGCTCATGGCTTCTCCCAGAAAGAAGGAATATATTATGAAGAAACTTTTGCACCTCTAACTAGATACACTTCCATCAGATAAGTACTTGCTCTAGCTGCATTGATGAAATGGAAGATACACCAGATGGATGTCAAGACTACTTTCTTGAATGGTGTAATAGAAGAGGAAGTCTATGTGGAGAAGCCACTCAGTTTTGAGACACATGATAGGGAGGCTCATGTGTGTATATTGAAGAAATCCCTATACGGTTTGAAACAGTCACCCAAGACATGGTACATCAAAATTGATGGAATTCTATCCAGTTTGGGATTTACTAAGAGTAAAGTAGATTCCAATCTTTACTAAAAGCTTGAAGATGGTAACCCAGTGATACTCCTACTGTATGTAGATGATCTGTTTGTAACAGGTATGGATGGGTTGATTACTGATACTAAGATGAAACTTGCTGCCGAGTTTGAAATGAAATACTTGGTTATGATGCACTATTTCCTAGGCATGGAGGTGTGGCAAAATGCGGTTTGAATCTTCATTGGACTAAGGAAGTATGTAGTAGATATTTTGAAGAGATTCGAGATGATGGAGTGCAAGGCCATAACCATATATATGGCATTGAACCTGAAGCTATTGAGTGATGCTTCATCAGAAGCGGTTGATGCCACGATGTATCGTCTGATGATTGGGTCCTTGATTTACCTGGCAAACAAAAGACCAGATATTTGCTTTGCTGTGAACACCGTGAGCCAATTCCTGACAGATTTGAGACATGTTCACTTGATTGCTGCAAAGAAAATTCTGAGGTACCTGAAGGGTACAATTGATTATGGGAACAAGTACAAGGAAAATCAGAAGATTAACCTGGACGGTTATATTGATTCAGATGGGCTAGGCAGTGCCATCGATAGGAAGAGCACTTCAGGATGCTGCTTCAGTATGCGATCATGTATGATCTCTTGGTTTAGTAGGAAGCAATCCTGTGTGGCACTGAGTACAGATGAAGAAGAATATGTCAAAGAACATGTCGTAGGTTGTTCAACTAGTTATGAGGTAGTGTGTTTAAGAAAGCTACTGTCTAATTTATTTTATCTCCAGTTGGATGCTACTCGTATATATTGCGACAAACAGAGTTATGTGAAGTTGTCAGAGAACCCTGTGTTCCATGACAAGTCGAATCATATCGAGATCAAGTATCACTATATCAGGGATATGGTGTAGAGAGGAGCAGTGAAGCTCCAGTATGTTCTGACAGATGAACAAATAGCTGATGTGTTAATGAAGCCGTTGGCCAGAGTGAAGTTTGAGTACTTTAGGGAGAAGCTTGGTGTTCTTCATATCGAGGTTCCCTCCACAGGAAAATGATGATACCTAGGGCCATTCTGACATGCTGAGAGGATTAGGTTCCTTCCATGGTCAGATGTAAGGGCTGAGCCATTCTATCATGGTCAGAGGATCTGGTTCCTTCCATGTCAAATGTGAGTGCTGATCCATTCTAATGTGACCGTCGGATTGGTTCCTACATGATCATATATAAGTGCTGAATTCCATTCTTGGAATGGAGGCACCTAGTCAGGTACCAGGAATACTTAGTTTAGGACTGAGGGCCATTCTGATATGACTATGGGATCTAGTCTTACATGATCAGATATGAGCACATGGCCATTTTGATGTGATTGAGGGATGTGTTCCCACTTGATCAAATATAAGGGCTAATGCCATTTTGATGTGATTGAGGGATGTGTTCCCACTTGATCATATATAAGGGCTGATGTCATTTTTTGGGAGAATGGAGGCACCTGGTCAGTTACCAAGAATCCTCAGTCTGGGATAGAGAGCCCTTTCGATGCGGTGTGTTCGGACATGGTTGAATGTAAGTGCAGAGCCCTCCCGATGGAGTGTTTACGAACATGGTCAGATGTAAGTGCAGAGCCCTTCCGATGCGGTGTTTTCGAACATGGTCGGATGTAAGTGCATAACCCTTCCGATGCAGTTTTTTCGAACATGGTTGGATGTAAGTGTAGAGCCCTTCTGATGTGATGTTTTCAAACATGGTCAGATATAAGTGATAATCCATTCTGGCGCGATGTGTTTACACATGGTTAGATGTGAGTGCTAGGCCTTTCTGAAAAGATGAGGTCAGATTAGAGTGATGGGCATGCCTTTCTGACAAGATGGGGTCAGATGTAAGAGTTGGGTGGGCCATTCTGACTTAGGGTTAGATATAAGTGTTGAAGACCTGCATGAAGGGTAGGCCTACAACCACCATGAAATAGGGCTGGCTCTGTAGAACTTCATGTGATGACAAGAATTGAGAGATAGCACCATTCTGAGATAGCACCGATGATGATGATCCAGACTTGATGATGATCCAGATCAAGTGATGATCCAGATGTGATGATGATCCAAACATGATGATGATCCAGATCAAGTGATGATCCAAATTTGTTGATGATACAGTGATGATGATCTAGCAATCATGATCCAACAGTTCTGATGATCCAGATACCATGATGAAGAAGACTTGAAGAACAAGACGACTTGAAGACGAAGATAACTTGAAGATGAAGAAGTCTTGAAGACGATGATGACTTGAAGATGAACAAGACTTGAAGATGAAGAAAACTTGAAGATGAAGCTGACAAGATGATCCAGTCGATACAGAGAAGAATACCAGTGCTGAAAATTGTGTCGAAAGAATACCTTCCTAGTTAAGAGGGAGTGTTGATGTATTTTTAACTTCGGAATGTATTCACTTGTATATCTTATGTCTTGTACCCCAATGTTTATCCCGAGAAGTGTCTGTAATGTATTTGAGTCATGTCATGTCCCAATGTTCCTATTGGGAGGTTCTATAATGTAAATAAGTCATGTAAAGTCATTATGGGTAACCCTCCTATTGTTCAAGGGTTAAAGTCCTCACAGTTCCGGGGCACTAGGGTTATTAGACTCTCCTAGAGAAGTCGGCCCTAGTGAGTCATTGTCAAGTCAAAAATTAGTACAAATAGAGAGTGAGCCTCTCTATTTATCACACAGCCACTCACACTAATTTGTAGCGCATAGCTAAGGAGGAAGAAGTTGTTGGGGCTAGAGAGAAAGAGGCCACTACTGTCGGGATATCATCTTAGTGTTTTTGCTTCTTTCCTATTTGGTGCTGATTCTATCTCTGAGGAAGTTGCGAGGTTTTCTCCTTTATGGTTTCCCCAAGGAAAAGCTTTGTGTTCATTGTCTTTATGTTTGATTGTTGTGCTTTTTATTCTCTCAGTTAAGATGCTAAGTTAATGCTAGCTTAAATGATAAGAATATAACAATATATAATTAGACTCATATATGTTTATCTTGATATCATAGCTCATAACAAATCGGTTTTGTTTGTGAATACTATCAAGCACATTTTTTGTGAAGACTCAAATACTTTTTCTGCACCAGACAAGGAGGTTGTGAAGAATGCACCAATTTGTCATCAAAGACATAGACTGCATCAGTTTTTTGAAGACTCTTTTGGACCATCAGTTTTTTGTTTATGTACAAAACAACTTCCCTCTGCAAAACAACATATATTTTCTGATGACAACAAAGACTTTAAATCTCTTTAAAGAGATCATATTTTTGTAGAATTGATATACAATAGTATACATGATACATATATGTAAAAAACTCTATTTCTATCAATAAAATATAAGCTTTTTTTCTTAGGAAATAAAATATGTAAGTAGTGTTTCATATGTAAAATGAAATTTATATTATAATATAGTTAATTTTTTTAAAACAAATAAAATAAATTTAATAATAAATTTTTTAAAACCATTGGACTATTAAAGGCTTGATACACTTTGAATAATTCTAACATAAGCAATAGATTTTGACGGGATCTATTCAAGCATACTAGAAGTCAACATATGAAACATATGTAGTTTCTCTATTATTTTGCATTTTTCCTTTAGTAACATTTAAGCTCTTTTGAAGAATTTTTCTACACTTTGTAAATACTAGTTTTATTAATTGATAACAACTTTGTAGTGGAGGAGATATGGATAATGGGATCTAACCATATCACATGTTTTTTTTTAAAATGATAGTACAATTAGAGGGTGATTCCAACTAGGGTATGATTATCCTCATTTATGGTATGTTTCAACATTGTTTTTTAATATTTTTTAGGTTTAGGTTTAGTTATGTTTCCTCATTTATAGGCATGCTCGTGGGGGATTAATATTATCTTTAATAAAATTAATGTAATTTTTTAATATTTTGAATGTAATATTATTAAACCCATTCAAAATTTTTACATATTAAATTTCTTACCTACAATGCACAAAAAAAAAATGTCTATTCAAAAAATGATAAGAATTTTGATATGTGATTTTGAAAATTTTGAAATTGATTAATTTTAAAACTACATTTTATTATATGTGGTTTTGAATAATTTGAATTTAATTAATTTTACAACAATATCCATATAAAATAATAAAATAAATTGATTTTTTACAATTACATTTATATAATTATATATTAATAAATAATAATTTGTATTAATATATAAATTTGATTTAAGAATTTGATTAACTTCACAATGATATTTATAAAATAAAATAAAAAAATTATATATAAATTTCATTAAATTTATAATAATATTTACAAAATAATTAGTTTTTTTCATAAATTTTGCAATGTAAAAATATGATATCATTTTTGAAATTAGCATTAATTCTTTTTGTATGGCAATGGTTGAATGAATGTGCCGCACTTATTTAATATATTTTATATTTATAAAAAAATGGTTATGGTTGAATGGCTAGGTCACCCTTCCCAAAACTATTCTGACCCCATTTGCAAAACCTTAGCAAGTGTTGTGCCTTGTAAACTATTCAATTAAGGCTCCTTTGACTCTTTTTATTGAAGTATTGAGGGGTCTTCCTAAACAAAACTCCCTTAATACTTAAATGCAAAAATATTTTAATCATGTAAATATCTAAATGACATTTTAGTTGTTAAGGATAGATACCAATCAAATATTATGGACATTGAATATTATGTTTTTTTTCCTTGTCATTTTTGAAACAAACACTTGAATTGAATACTATGTAATTTTTTATTACTTTTTTAGTCCAAATATAAATTTCTCAGTGAATAAATTATGTACTCTCCTCCAACGCTCTCTCCTCCTCATCGTTGGATTGACTAGTGACCGCATATCCATAATGGTCAGAGATTGAAGACTATCCCCTCCAACATGAGTATTAGAAGGCTAATATGAATATGAGATTTCAATGGGTTGGGCCTTGCAGTCCACTTGTGTGTCTCTTTTTCCTTTCACCCTTGATCCTTCTCCTCGAGGAGGCAAGTCTGAGTGCTTGCGATAGATGAGTCTATATTGTAGCATGGAGGAGTTTGGTTTACTAAATACATTTCCAGTGATCTCTTTGGATAGGGAATTCAGTTTTGAATCAAAATTCATCTACCCCTTTGCCATGCATATAGTCCAATATTCAAGGTGGTTTAGTATATCAACCAAACTCATTCTGTCATTGTTAGCTTCAAGCATTCCTATGACACTTTCATAGATAGTTGGGCTTAGGGAATCCTTTGTATACCATAGCGAAGTATGGTTCTTGGCGTATCGAGTCCCACAGGTGCAAATAGAGCCCAAATCCTCCATGAGATGTCCCAGATCCTGAATGAGCCCCTTTGACTAGGACATTGAATATTATTTTTCATTCTATCATTCATTGTGCTTAGGAAACAATGAACTTCAGGATGAACTACACCAGAGAAGCCTGAACTAGATTTATCTTGCTTGGACATGATGCACACATATGAGAATTACTCATGCCAATAGGGCGCTTGTGCTTTATTCTCTTGCTTCTAACCATGGAAGTACCAATAGCCAATCCTTTGATATTGCAATCAATTTGGATATTATAGCATCCTTGAAGCTCACCCCCATGAAAATTTTCTAGAATGATCGGAAACTTAGGCCAAGTGTCGAAGCTATTGGGATGAAGAGCTTCATTTGACTAATTCATCATGGGATGTTCTTGGGTGTGCTTCAACTAGACGAAGATTTGACTACAAGCAAGTAGATTCATAATGCCTTTTGGACGATCGATCATGTTCAAAACTAGAGTAGAAAGATGGTGGTATCTTTGTATGAGGGGTATGAAGTATCCCAACCTTGAGATCACATTTCGATGAGGTTCCCTTAAATCTAGAGGACAACGTGATCATGGTGGCCACCAGGTGGAGTTTGCCATGATTTGCATGTTTGTTTGTCAGACTTCATGCATGGTGTGAATGCTCCTCGTGTCACCCTTAGTGGAGGATTCTTATTACCTTTTAAATATTAATGTATTTAAAAAAAATATTTCCAACTTAATATTATTACACCCATTAAAGATAATTACATATTAACTTTCTTACATACAATGCATAAAATAAAGAAGTGGCTATTCAAAAAACGAGAAGAATTTTGACATGTGATTTTGATTAACTTGAAATTGATTAGTTTTATATCTAGATTTTATTATTTGTGGTTTTGAATAATCTGATATTAATTAATTTTACAAATACATTTATATAAAATAATAAAATAAAATGATTTTTTTGAAAAAAAATAAAATTTAATATTATATAAATTTTTTATTTGAAAACTTTAAAAATCTAATAATATATAGCTTTTGATATATAAATTTGAATAGTTTCCAGTTTTATATAATAATAAAAATCATTTATTTTTTGCATAGTAATATACATTGTTGTAAATATTTACTTATAATTTTATGAAATAATGAAATATAATTAAATTTTATGAAATAATAAAATATAATTAGATTATGTTGTAAATTTTTAGAAGATGTAAATGTCATTTCATATAGTAAGGATATATACTAATAAAATCTTAGGAACGTTCAATACTATGTAATATTTTTATTGTTAATATATACTAATATTTTGTAATTTAATTTTTATTTTATGCAATAAAAAAGAAATTGATTTTTTTATGATAATGTAATACTATTTATATATATTTTATGTAAAATAATGAAAATTATTTTTTATACATTTTGGGATAGAATAATATTTTAATTTTTAAACTTATATTAATATATGAATTTGATAATCTTTTTAATGATATTTAATGTTATAATAATATTTAGAAAACAAAAAAAAATAACTATATGCTTTT
>LPNX011169733.1:1843906-1863672 GCA_001517045.1 Pseudotsuga menziesii | reverse complement strand
CCATTTGGGAACTCAATATCTCAAAAAATGAGAGAGTTTCCTCTTTTGAGGATTTGGATGCAACATGGAATTCCTATTTTGGCAGTCTCTTTAAATTGGATCAAGATGCAATAATTGTGGAGGTCCTCTACATTTCACAATTCTTTCACGAAGGAATCACTAAGGAGGATAGCTTAGACATGATGGAGGAGGTGTCATAAGAGGAATTGAAATAAACTCTGCATATATTTTCGAAGGATAAAATCCCAGGACCAGATGGATCGACTATTGAATTTTTCTTGGCCTCCTATGACACCATTGGTCCTGACCTACTCCAACTGGTTGAAGGAACCAACATAAATGGCCACTTACATCCCTCCATCAACACAAATTTTTTATCCCTTATTCCAAAAAATATAACCCGGATAGTCTAGAGGACTTCAGGCTCATCTCTCTGTGCAACATCACATACAAGGTGGTGGCAAAGATAATCACACCAAGATTGAAGAAGGTCCTCTCAAGGGTCATCTCATTTTAATAGTTTGGAATTCCTCGAGAACAAAAAAATACATGAACCCATTGGGGTAGCCCAAGAAGGTATGCATAGTGGAAAAATAAAAAAATCTAAAGGAGAGATCCTAAAAATTGACCTTTCAAATGATTTTGACACGTTCAGTTGGCTTTATCTCAGGTTTCTTCTAACACATTTGGGTTTTAACTACTCCTTTATCAAATGGATATTTTCTTGTATCACAAAAACATCTTTTGATGTCTCATCAATGGAAAAAGATCCCCTTTTTTCATTCAAAATGAGTCTGTTTCCAAGGGTGCCCCCTCTCCCCTCTTCTTTTCTTACTGGTTCTAGAAGCACTAAGTTGAGCTATTTTGTATGCGAAAAGAAGAGGCTTATTTGAAGGAATCAAGAAAGCTGCAAACCTAACCATTACACACCTCCTATTTGTAGATGATATTCTCATTTTTTGTAATGGATCAATTAGAGAGGAAGAAAAGCTCTCAAAAATATTTCTCCTTTTCTCCAAAGCAATAGGAATGCAAATAAACTCCCAAAAATCCGCTATCACCACTTTCAATTTAGAAGAAGATATCATGAGGGTTTTGTTGGAACTTTTTCCATTTTAGTCCTATACTTTGGACAATGGCCTCAGATATCTAGGTTTCAGGCTCAAACGAAACTGCCTTCAGAAGGAAGACTAGAACTGGTTATTGGCAAAACTTGGGCATAGAGTAAACATTTGGTGAAACAAATAGCTTTCTAGAGAGGGAGGATAATTTATGGAGGCCATCCCATTCTATTGGATGGATCTATCCTAGATCCCAAAATCAATATTGGAGAAATCTCAAAAAATGTGCTCAAAATTCCTTTGGACAGGGAAGAACGAACAAAGAGTTCCCCCTTGGGTAAAATGGGACCAAGTTGCTAGACCGAAAGGTATGTGAGGATGGGGACTCAAAAACCCCATTCTTTTTGCAAAATCATTGGTAGTAAAAGTGGGATGGAGGCTCATTTATTCTAACAGCTTATGGACAGAGGTGATTACTCATAAGTACATTGCACCAGTACCGCTTGAGAACTGGATCAAAAATTCTATTTTTACTACTCCACAAAATGGCTTGATTATTTGGAAGTCTATTTGTAACGCTTTTCCTCTTATCCATTGAGGCCTCTCATGGAAAATTGGAAATGAAACAAAAGTCAGAATAGGAGTAGATTGCTGGAAAGGAATCCATCAAAATCATCTCCTTCCCCAAAAACTTGTTATTTTGTTACAACATAAATATTTATTTCATCCAAATCAAATTGATGATCTTGCCACAAAAAATATTTGGCACCAAGGATGGTTGGGAAGTTGGGCACTTGAGATCCGAAGTGGTGGAAACCAGGGATCTATGCCATTTTTTTCTAGGAAGAACCAAAGTGGTGGAAACCAGGGATCTGGAAACTAAAATGCCCTCTAAAGGTGAGAATTTTCATGTGGTGTACTTTAGAAAATAGAATCCCAACATGGGATAGGATCTAAAAAGGATCCCTAGTAGGCCCAGGCTGGTACACCTTATGCAAAGATAATGAAGAAAGCATAAACCACCATTCCTTACTTGTCTTTTCTCTTCACAGGTAGGTTCGCACTCACAAGCTCTTTTAAACCTCATATTTGACTGGGTAGGTCCTTCAATGGAAGAAGCTTGGAAATATTTGTCCTCCATGCCATAGCTATCTCATTTAAAATCCCTCCCACTTCTCCATATTTAGGGAATATGGATAGCTCAAAATCCAGCCACCTTTCAAGAAAAAGCTTCATCCCTTGAATTTGTAGCTAAGCAAGGTATTGACATGCTCTCTTTCTTCCCTCAAACAAAAGAAATTTCAGCTCCAAGTATCATCACAGAAGAGATGATTGATGAATCCATTCTCTGGTCTTTTTTTGATGAGGCATCACAGGATAATAAATGTGGGGGCGGTGCTACACTCTACCTCATTCAAAATCACTACTTTCAGATTCAAGTGGGACATGGAAATGGGACAAACAATTTTACAGAATTAATGGCTTTGAAATTGATCCTCATTTTTTCTATTGAAAAATATTGTAGAAGGATACAGATCTTTGTAGACTCCCTAGTAATTATCAACTGGGTAAACAAAGTACAAAGATGCAGGAACATTGTTCTCCTTTCTCTCTTTGAGGAATTTGACATGCTTATGACAAATTTTGACTCTATCACATGTCGTCATATTTATAGGGAAAGAAATAGAGAGATAAACTTTCCAAAGCAGGACTAGCCTTGGAACATGGAAATTGATTTTTTTTGGAAACTAGAGCTGCATAGGTATATGAGTTCTGTCATAGACCCTTCATGGATTCTATTGATATTCCTAGTCAGATATTAATCACATATTGTTTCCCAAAATGGATCCAAATTTAGGGGTGGGTTGTTCTATTTCTATTCATCTCCAGGTCGTAGAAAGTTTCCTTTCATTCCCTATGTATTGGACATAACACCGAATTCATTTTTCAACTCTGGGTCAGATTCCATGATAGGTTGTGGATGTTTTGATTTCCCTTTACTTATCTTACCAAGGAAAATCATAAATCCTTCCATGTCCTCCTTATCTCCTACCTTATTGTTTAAGGGTTTCTGATTCAAGGGGAAGTCTTGAAAGAGAATTTTATACTCATGAAATATACGACATCAAAACAAGACATGATCATAGTCCACCATCTCGATCCATTCATTATCTTGGTAACTTGAACATATTGATTCCATAAGATCTTTCGAAAATTATTAAGACACACATATTATGGCATAATAATTATATTTCCCTTTTTGTATTGCCTCTACAATATTGAAAAATGATACCAATACATTACCAATACCTTATAGGGTTTCCTCCTATAAATCATGAGGCATGGAATATAGTAGGATATATACTGACACCACTGTAAAATATTTTGTTTCAAATGAGAAGCACTCAACCACCTATTAGTTCAGAAACAACCCTATAGAGATGAAGAAGTATGATTCATTTTCTAACGCCCTGTCTTTGTCCTCCGAACTGGTAAAAGCCACAGCAAAACATCCTTCGACCCACGTTTTAGTTCTATATTCCCTTTGTGTTTCCATTTAGTAGTGATCCATCCATTAAGGTCTTGTTATGTGGCCTAAAACACCAAAAATCTCCCAATGACAACTTGCTCTTTAATATGCTATATGTAGATGTTGATATTCATTGAGGTGACCTCATACTATGTAATGAGATTTGATTTTAGGATATATGGCCTACAGATGCCCCGATTCATGCCTGGTTTTAATCTTCCCTTTGCTTCCCTTACATTTTATGGTTTAGAACAATCATTTGCCACTTCTACTAGTCCCAACTACTCTTGATTATCCACATGTTTGATAATATTTTTAGGGTTTCCCCCTATGGGGAAAACACCTCTTCCTTTGAGAGAGATCAATACCTGCTTGTAGGAGGGATTAGTCCTCCCACCCTTAGTGGCCATCCAAGCAACTCCAAATTGCTATAGCTAGGGTTTCCCTAGATAAAAAAATAATTACTCACAAGTTTCTTAATGTAGTCATATAACAAATTCTTTTATATTTCCAACATATGTTTATTGTACCCATTCAACTTCTTTTTGCATACAACCATTCAAAATTTTTATATACAATCTAGAAGAAGTGTCTTGTTTTAAAATTGATAAGAAAAAGTGATAAGAATATTGATTTGTGATTTAAATAATATGATATTAATTTTTTTCACAATTATATTTATATAAATTAATAAGATATTTCGATTTCTTAATCAATTCTGAGATATAATAATCATAGAATTCAATATTTAAATTTGAATAATTAAAAAAAACATTTTTTACAAATAATAAAAAACAAATAATATATAAATGGTATATATATATATATATAACTTAATGAAATAATTAAATTTTTTCATAAATTTTGAAATGTAATAATAATTTAATAATATTAAGATATAAACTACATTTCACATGCTAAAAAGGCTTTCTACGGAGTCACCATGGCGCTAGAAAATGAACCAAATTCTCTTATTGAGAAATATAAGTGGTTTAATAGATTGAATGAAGCTTATGGGTTGATTTGTCTCAACATCTCCCAAGATTGTTTTTTTGAATCGAACACATTCTGTCATTGTTAGCTTCAAGCATTGCTGTGACACTTTCATAAATATTTTGGCTTAGTGGAGCCTTCGTATACCATAGTGGAGTATGCATTTTGGTGTATCAGGTCCCATGGGTGAAAATGGATCCCAAATACTCCATGAGATGCCATAGATCCTAAATGAGCTTCTTTGTCTAAGTTGATTGAAGATTATTTTGCATTCAAGCCTCCATTGCGCTCAGGATACAATTACCTTTAAGATGGACTACACTAGAGAATCATGCAATGGATTTGTCTTGCTTGGCCATGATGTACACCATATGAGAACAAATCATGCCGATAGGGTGCTTGCACTTTTTTTTCTTGCTTCTAACCATGGTAGTACCAATATCCAGTCCTATGATATTGCAATCAATTTGGATACTACAGAATCCTTGAAGCTCACCCCCATGACAATTTTCCAGAATGATTGGGAACTTAGGCTGGGTGTTGAAGCTATCAGGATGAGCTTGAGTGTCCTTCAGTTGGACAAACATTCAACTATAAGCAGGTAGATTGATAATGCATTATCGATGATCAATCGTGTTAAAAACTAAAGAGGGAAGGTGGTGGTATGTTTCCATGAGGGGTATGAAGTATCCTAACCTTGAGATCATGTCTGCATGAGGTTCCCTTAAATCTAGAAGATGATGTTATCATGGTGGATTCCAAGTTGAGGTTGGCATGATTCACGTGTTTTCTTGTCGAACTTCATACGTGATGGGCGTTCTCCTCCTGGAACCCTTCACAGGGGATTCTTATTACCTTTTAAATATTAATGCACTGTTTCCTAATATTTCCAATGTAATATTTACGTCATAGGCATTTTCACAATGAAAGAAGTTGTCTCAAAAGATTCCTCGTCTCCCTGGCCACTAAACTTCCGACACGTGCCGCCTGGTGATTTGCGATTTTAGGTACAGTGCACCATGGTTAAATTTCCTAGTTTTTATATCCCGTGATCCGGAAGCAAATGAATAGGGTGGAATGGAGCTGATCGGTTAGGTAGAAGTTCTTAAAACACTGAAGCTTTATTCTATCTATTCATATTCTTTCTGAGTAACTTCTTCCTCTGCCACGTCCATCCTTATTTTAAACTTCTTTGATTTATTTCTAATGGTTCTTCCTCTAAATTTTTTGGATATTATGGCCTCTAAATTGGTATGCTGATGAATTGGTTTTTTTACTTTAATGCACTTCAGTTGGATCCCTGATTGTGCAATCTCAATTTCAAAACTTCTGTCTCATAGACCATGGGTGTCTTGTGTTATACGATCGGTGTTGTCCATGGTACTGTAGAGTTGATGTTTACCGTGTTTTTTTGACAGGTGGATTGTGTGTTTTAATTACACTTCTATTTGTTGTTGTGCATGAATGGATTGATGGACTCAATGGATTGATTTTCAGTTGCGGATCCTTCTTCCAACTTTGTGTTTACCATTTTTTTTCGAGAGGTGGCTTGCATGTTTTCAATACACTTCTATATGTTGTCCTAAATGACCAGTCCTTGAAATTATTTTTTTTAGAGGCTTTTGGATAATTTTGCAGTTCATTTCTCTCAATTTGGAGTATCCCTTAGGAATATTTTGCGAGTTTCAGTTCAACATTTTATTTGGGTTTAGGCTAATATTTTCTGCAATGCTTTTGTACGTTTAGGTTCTCAGTTTGGGGTCAATTTGGTCATGGTTTTGTTTCACTGCTGGTTGAGTCAATGAAAGACACTTTTCCTATGTCTCTTCATTCACATTAATGCTTCATCAATGCATTGTTTCTCCATTAATGCAATAAACATTGTCATTTGAGATAAACATGGGGCTATATCTTCAATTTTACTCATCTTATGATAATCTCCAAGATCTTTTAACAATAATTCATTTAACGCATTCGTTCCTACATTGCCTTTGGTTTCCACATATAAAAAAGCCTTCCAGTTACCACTATTTATTACTATTTGCATTTGTTTTTCTTATATTTATTTTGCTATTTTTCATTTACACTTCGAGTTTCCATAAGAATATTTTGCACCTTGTTAAATTTGCGGGTATTCTTTAGTTCTTCATTTAGTCTGCTTATTAGATGGTGAACCATCGTTGTTGTGTTTTAATTGAATGTGACTCTTTCTTTGTTGCATAAATATTGTGGCATGTATTGGTTATATCATGCCCGTTAATAAAATGTTAGGTATTAGTGTTTTTTCTAATTGAAAATGTTTCTTATGATATGGTGAAACACCCTTCATATGTTTTAATTGACTCTTACTCCCGCGTTTTGTTTTATTTGTCTCTTAATCCTGCTGTGTTGTAGAAGGGATGTGACTTGTATTGGTTATGTACCTTCATAATGGTGTAATGCTCATGCTATGTCAATACAATTATAGGTATTATTATTTATGATATAATTGTTTTAGGTAAGGAACTTAGCCTAAAGATGCAAGGTGCTACAAATATTTGCTGATATGTCTTTAGTTATTGTTCTCCAGTACTGGTAAGTGAAAACTATTTTTTAAAGCTTATCACGTCGATATAAAGAATCAAACCAAGTTTAGAGACAAAACTTCCACCAAATTTACAAGGAGACTGATGAAAAATAACAGAGAGAGAGCTTAAAATAGGCATGTACTTGGTGGAGGAAGAACTTCTGTGAAAATAATATGAACAATGAAAATAGCGGTTTTCCAATTTTCGATACCGAAACATCGAAAATTGGAAATAGGAACTTTGACATTTCTTTATTTGAAAATACAAAACTTTCAAGATTCGAAATGTCACAAATAGGATCTTGGGGAATACATATGGTGTTCTCTATTGGAAAAAATACGGTGTTCATTATTCGCAAATCCTAAATTGGGGAATTGAAAATAGGAACCTATTGTGTTCCTTATTAGAAAACATAGGAAATAGATCTCCGAAATCTGAAATGTCAAAAATAGGAACACCGACATGTTCGTATTTGAACACACAAGATTTCTGGATATGTTGAAAAATTTATAGGATGACTAATGAAAAATAATAGAGAGAAAGTTTAAAATAGGCATGGACTTAGCGGAGGAATAACTTATGAGAAAATAATACGAATAGTGAAAATAAAACGTGAAAATTGAGGTTTTCTTGTAACACCCAGGTTTTCACCCTGTTGCATTAAATGTACATGATGTATATATTGTAATGAATCGTGGTGTGGAGCTAAAGGCAAAATCCCCACCATCGAATTAGTTGTGTTATGTTTCGGAAAACGGAATTGCTGCCGATGGTCTATCATGGTACATGGCATATATTAAGTTTTGTCATCATGTAAATATGCAAATTTAATTAAATAACCCAACCAGCTATGTTCGCAGCAACTAAATTGAGAAGGGGCATGATTCTCATAAGGATAAGGGGGGGATGTCAAAGCTTAAACCCATGGGAAAAATCCATGTGTCAGCTGTTAAACCCTATTTGATTTTCCCATCTTTCCTTGTCTTATCCAACTACCATTTTAATGCTTTGCAGAGTAGTTGAGGCAGTTATGGTTGGGGAGTGGAGTATGCCAGGACTGTCATTCCTTTCCCACATGCACACTCCACTAGAAGGTTGACCCTCACATTGGCAAGGAAACTGCCACCATCACTCTAGGGGACTCTCCACTCTCTCCACGATGGTGCTGTGAACACTCTCACACTTTTGACACGCCATTCTCTCCATTTTCTCTCATCCTCATGTAAGGAAAACTATCCTATGTCTCACGCAGAGGATTCTTTCCTGTCTTGGCCCTACGCAGCCAAGAGCAGGAGCCGTTTCCACTGTCATTCACATTTTCCACAGAGAGGAATCAGGTGTTTTTCCATTCGTATTTGGATCTGGTGTAAATATTCTCTCACGCACTAGGTTCTGCATTGTTGTTACTCAAACAGTAAGCTGGGGGCTGTTCGGTCACTATCACCCATGATTTTTCCAGTGGAGAGCCATTTTTATGCTCAGAGACTGTGTACTGTGTAATTTTCCCTAGGTAGCTTCATTGTTCAGAATGAGCTATTGTTTCCCCATGTTTGTTGGTTGTGCTTGCTGTTACATTTTGGGGGATGCTGTAGGTTGCTTGGGAGTCATTTTGGCCACGATAGGGCCAAGAATGAATCACGGGTTGTTTTCCCTATCTAAGCTATAACTGCTGGCTGATTACATGCGTAGAATGGTTGGTCTTCGGATTGTGTTAGGAGCAGGTATGGGGGATTGGTTTGCTTGATAAACCTAGTTTGTTTGGAAACCACACAGACAGAGCTAGAGGGTTGGCTTTCTTCTCCACAACCCCTGAATAGCACTGGAAGGGAAGTCAGGGCCTGAGGGACTGTGTAGCAGAGAAGGGATTGATTCCTTGTGTTGGGTGTGTGTGGGTGTCTTAGAAGTTAGGCTAGCTCTAGTGTAGGTATTCCCATCTCTATAATGGGCTCACCAGCTTAGAATTTAGCCTTTCCCAACTCTTGGATGGCCTGATAAACCCAACTATGTTGGCTTGGTTGATCCATCATTTGCCTAATAAACCCAACTATGTTGGCTTGGCATGTTTTGTGTATCCTTCACTATGTGTAAGCCTGCTTGTTCCTTATTCCTTGGGGAATCATGCCTACCTCAGGGGTGGTATCATTTCTAAGAGATTAAGGAGCACGCTGGCCTATGGTTGGGTGGAAATTTACAGCAACGTAGTTGGTTATGGAACGAGTTAATTATGAGATAAGTAATCTTGTCTATTTTACTTTTGCAATCATATTTACTGTTAATTAATATAATGAACATGTTGAATGCTTGTATGAACATATGTTTGCTTCCAATGTATGATAAATAATCATGTATGCATGTTCTAGTTTAAATCATTTTGTTTCAGCATTTTATGTACATACATCTTCTTGGGGCGGTTGCCCGGATGTTTAATGTTATGGTAGCATCCTCTTCGCTGGTCGAAGGGTTGGGGATGTTACATTTTTTATTTCCGATAGCTGAACGTCGAAAATTGGAAATAAGAACTATGACATTTTTTTATTTGAAAATACAAAACTTCCAAGATTCGAAATGTCACAAAACGGATCTTGGGGAATACATATGGTGTTCTTTATTGGAAAAAATATGGTGTTCCTTATTCACAAATCCTAAATTGGGGAATTGAAAATCAGAACATATGGTGTTCCTTATTCGAAAACATAGGACACACATTTCCAGATTTCGAAATGTCATAAATAGGAACATGAACATGTTCATATTTGAACACATAGGATTGATGGATATGTTGCAAAATCGGAAATTGGAAGATAGCATGTTCCTTATTGGAAAACATATGACATATATTTCTGAATTCTGAAATGTCTGAAACTGGCAATAGGAACATGGACATGTTTGTATTTGAACACATAGGATTTATGTATATGTCACAAAATCAAAAATAGGGACATAATATGTTCATTATTTTCACACATAAAACTTTCAAAATATGAAATGTCGATTATTGGAAAACATATGACATACATTAGAGGAAATTTGGGTTCTAAAATGGGCCTTATAAGAAAACGAACCAACAATAAATTTTGTGAGTTGGAATTTAGGAACCAATAGAATTTCAATAAAATGAGTCAACCATAATGGTTGAATTGACATATTTTTCATAAAAGAAAACAATTTTTTTGTTCGTATTTTCGACATATATCCCTGTTCTTTTACTCAAATTCCAAGTGGGAGAGCTCGTTGGATGCAGAATTTAATTATCCATCCAACTAGTACCCACACTGCATACTTTTGATGGACCTCTCTACCCAAAAAATAAGAAATACCTAAAAAAATGTGATGATGAATTTAATTCTGCATCTAACGCGTACCCACACTACATACTTTTGATGGACCCTGCTACCCCAAAAATAAGAAATACCTAAAAAAATGTGATGATGATGTCATCATCACATTTTTTCAAGTATTTCTTATTTTTGGGGTAGCAGGGTCCATCAAAAGTATGTAGTGTGGGTACGCATTAGATGCATAATTAAATTCCGTATCCAATGAGCTCTCCCACTCAGAATTTGAGTTAAACAACAGGGAGATATGTAAAAAATATGAACAAAAAAAGTAGTTTTTTTCATTCTTCCTCCAAAATTAATAACTGTTATTTTATTATTTTAACTATTATTTTATTATTTTCCTTAGGAGGCCCATTTTAGACCTCAAATTTCCTCTAATGAGGATTTTTGCAATTTGAAATGTCCATGCTTGTGAATCACAACAGAATTTGAGCCCAAAATCCGATAGTTGCCATGTCTGAAATTCGATAGATGACTATCTTTGTTTTGACAATAACATTTTTTTTCGTCATCCATGGCATATCATCAGACATTTGACCACATGGCAAAACCCATCAACTTTTCGACGTACTATGCCAAAGTCGTTCACCACAATTTCGTCAAATTTCGGACCCCCAGTTTGTCGAAAATATGACTTCTCTTTGTCAAATGTGGATAGTTCCTTTGTAAAATGTGGGGTATATGCGGTCAAATTTATGATGGGATCTAGGCGAATTTGCGACGGGTGCTAGTCAAATTTGCAACAGGTTCTATTCAAATTTGCAATGGGTCCTAGTGCAAGTTGCGATAGGTGCTAGCCGAATTTGCGACGGGTGCTAGTTGAAGTTGTGGTAGTTGCTTTGTAAAATTTGGGGCTTATGTCGTTGAATTTGCAATGGGGGCAAGTCAAATTTGATGGGTTCTAGTCAAATTTGTCATCGAATTTGTGATGGGTGCTTGACGAATTTCTGATGGGTGCCAGGAAAATTTGTGAGGGGTGCTAGTTGGTTTTCTGGCAGTCTTAGTCTGATGTCCGACTGATTTCACTTGTCATAATTATGGAAACCTCATTGGACTAGGGCCACAACACGTCAAATAATTGATAGGATTCTATATAATTGAAAAAAAAAATCGATAAGGGTGGGCTATAAATCACCCAAGCCATAGTATGTGGTCTCAGCATATGCGTAACATCATCCAACAATGTGTATAGTTTTATGCAAGTTTATTGAATTGCATGATGATAGAGAGGCTATCCAATGATGAAAATGAAGGAGGATGGATACTGCAAATGTTTTCTTATGTATATTGACTTTCTTATTCCTCCATTAATTCATACTTTTGATCTCCTACATCCTCTACACACTATTTATATTGACAGGGATAATTCAATAGTTCATATCCACTTACCCTTATACCTGAAATGCCTCCTGGAAACTGTATAAATTATTCCTTTGTGGACCCCACCTATGTAATTTTTGTGACATCAAGAATGGTGGGATTTTTTGTGGCACGTTGCATTCAACCATCAACATTATAAGGTCCCTTTCTTTCTACTTTGGTCTTCATTAGGAACCCCAAGATATCCAAAATGGACTCTAGTGGGTTGTCCTTAATGGTGATGACTATAATTTACGTAGTGGACTTTTCAAACACTTAATATTACTTTAGTGTCTCCTCACTCCATCGCCATCCATTCTTAGTCCCTCAAATTAGAAGCTAGTTCAAAAAGGAATCTTCCATCTACTTGGGTTGGGAGGTTTCAGTAGATACTTTGATCGATGTAGTTGTATACTCCAACTACTCAGGTCGGTTTGATACCTTTAGGGGTAGGTGGATCGATGGATTAACCATTTATTATCTCTTCGGTGTCCCTCATTGCAAAAATCCAATGACCTAGACCAAGGATTTTATAATTCCATTCTCAAAGTAGTGAGGAGTTTTTAAAATGGGTTGCATCAACACAAAAACAAAATAAATTTTCTTTAAGGACAAGGTAGATTGTGTCTCTATTGAATTTGAAACTTGAGTGAACCACAAATCCCTTTATTTTCTTTAGCATATTTGAGTGTGATACACTTTTTTTGTCCTTTCGAGGAAAGATGTCTTTCATTCTCGTTGAATTTTTTGACTACTTATCTGCTATCCATGAAAAAACATCCTTATAAAAGGTGGATTCAATCAAATAGTAGGGTAGTGTTGTCATTGAAAATAGCTGGGGTCATCCACCCTCACCCATAGAAAATTGTCATCTCGATCCATATCAAACCAAGTTTTTCCCACATGTATTCAACAATGTCTATGGGATAAATAAAATATAATTCATGGTTTTAATCATGTGATCATACCATTGAGAAATGAAACATCACTTAATGCCATTTTTCTTCAATCCTATTGGAACTTCCATGAATTATACTATAAGGAAATAATGGTCATGTCTAGCATTGGGTAAATTTCTCAAACCTAACAGGGGTTTCCATTTTCACTCACCAAATGAAACATGAGGCTGATGTATTGCCACAATATTGAGGTAGTTCATCCATCAAGAATTTTCACCAATTAATTTTAACACCTTGTACATATAACTCAAACACATAGAATGCATACAAGGTGCACTTAACCCTAGTACATTTGCACATATTGTGTCCATAAATCAATTTGCATAAAAAAAAGGACATGGGGTTTGTTAATTAAAGAGATCATGGTGACATTACCCCCTCTATTCATGACGTAGTGGTCATATAAGCTAGGTTCCCTATTTTTTTCTTCAATTCTTTTATGCATCCTTAAATGCATGAGATACATATTGCCCCTTCATAGACATGTCGATCAATGCATACTTGTCTTAAACATGAATAAGGTGTTCCTTGTCTACCGAAAGGGTATGTGTGTGTGCCCTATTGATTAAGTACTTGGTACATTTCATCACCTCTCTTGTAATTAAAAATACTAGGAGATTGAGCACCACATTGAAGGTAGAGGAGTGTAATGGTTCCAAATTAGGTTTCTGAATACTGGCAATCTATCTGGAACCATTGTTGAACAACCTAGTGTGTTCAAACTTCCAATATAAATCATATACTACCTTGACTCAATGGTCACAAAACTCAATCAAAATTAATTATTCTAATCTCACGAATATTGTTTTACTCTTAGAGACATATCCCGTGGATGCAATTTTTAATTAGTGAAAAAATAAGATTTGAGACCAAACATGCATGCAACTGAGATCACTCATTAGTACTTATGCAATTTTCCTAGGATATAGGGTGGTAAAAAACTAATAAAAACCAACGAAATTGATAAACAAACCAAGTGTTAGGTGACTTTATTAGGCTGGTCCACTTTCATGACTAGAGTTGTCTAGGAAATTTGGTCAAATGTGTAAATATTACTAACTAACTTGTGCAGATTTTCGGACACTTAGTAGTAAATATCATTTGTATAGTTGGAAGAGACATTTAATCAACCTCTAAATTTATGTAATAACTCTACATATGTATTGGCGATAATTGTCAACTAAAGCCTTGTCACTCAAACTCAAAAATTCCAAAGAAGTATATTGCATAACCCCTCTATACATAATTGTAGAGACTCTTTCATCCAATAGGTTACCAACCTTTAACCCAGATTGACCTCATTGATGACTCTATGAAAATAAAGAGGCTTCCAAGGTGCAAATAAAGACTTAATGAAATGAGATATTTAGGTTCCCATGACCATATGATTTTACTAACGCTGACATGAAATAACCAACCACATAAACATCACAAACACTAGCACTTTTAATTAGAATTCTTGGCATGCTAATATGTATTAAATGACAACCTAACAAAATAGACTTATACAATCCTTGCAATACAAAAAAATTTGAAACCAAAACCAAAAACAAATCCTACCCTTCGTTGCTCCCTTACATAGGAATGCATGAGAATATCTTCATGGGGAAAGCATATCGGACTTTAGGAAAGTTCCATTCAAGCATTTAAGTCTAACAATTCCATGTGGATGAGTCACTTGAATTGCACCTGAATCATTAATTTATGTAACTACAAAATGTCTAATCCAATATCTAAATATTTCATGGGTTATACAAATACTTGTTATCATGTAATAGAATTAGGATGCCTTTATAAAAAAATCATAATCCTTATGTGGTTATCATGCCATATGTTATGTATAGCCTTCTCCACAGTCTCATGAAAGTCAACCAAAAACCTAGATTCTTCCAATTGCATTAATTGTACTAGACATTCCTCTACTAATCCATCATAAGTTGTACATGTGGAATTCCCAATATAGATGCTAAGTTTGACAAAATATGCAAGAGAAATAGCTTCTTGATGATATCCTAGTTGAAAGGACGTGGACTTGTGCAATATCTTAGTAGTGTTCTTTCATTCCCATAAAATTGTAGGAACCCTCTCATCCCAATCATTTGTATTTGAATTATAGAATTTGGTCAATCATGTTTGCAATATTTTATTGAATTCTACCAATGTTCCATTATCCTAAGGGTGGTAGAGACTACATTTGTGATGTTGAACAAGTAATTTCCTAATCAAGGTAGTGATAGTGCTACTCAGAAAATCCATATGTTGATCAATTCTCAAACTTCTAGGAAATTTAAACCTTGTGATAATGTTTTCAAAGATTAACCTGTCATGGATTGAAAGATTGACCAGCTTGATGAAGGATTGACCAGCTTCACTCGTAGAAACCCTGATCTTTATTGATATTTCAGTTTCATCGATTATCATCGGCCTACATTGTGTCAAATTACAAGAAGAATAAATATGAATTCATGATTCACATAAATGGAGAAACATTGTAGCTATTACCTTCTCACCTACCATGTGGCATTTCTTGACCCAATGAGAAAACCACTAAATAAATATTTGAATCATTGCAAAGCTACTACTAAACCTACAAATTTCACCTTTAGCGAATTTTGATTCTTTCTTCCAAGACTATATATCTGTTAGCAATAGGAAAACCATAATGGACATGCACATTATAATTTCATTTTTTATAAACTTGTTAATGTGATTTGTTGTTAACATGAATGATTTGCAAGAATAAGAGATGGACTCTAAATGATAGAAGAAGGTGAAGGATGCAGTTGATGAAGTGAGACTAGGTAGAGAGGAATCAATTGAGCCATAGGTAGACATGGGTACCCTAGGGATATTCTATAGGGAGACATGATGCAATATATATGATAATCCCAAATTATAAATGGAAGAAGTGTATCAAATTTTTAGAGAATAAACTTATCCATAATTAACACTTGCTAGTCAAGCGAATTTTGATGAAGGATTATCTCAAATGATTAGAAATTTAGATATTCATAAAGTGTTAGCGAGGACAACGATGCTCCAATGTTAGGAGGAATTCATACCTTGGTTGATTAGTCATGAAAACATCAATAGAAAGCAAATAAGATATGTAATAGGGAATATCATTTCCTCTTTCCAACCTTATCGCCTAGATATCTATTATAAGTTCCCTAACCTTACTAAAAAATGGTATTACAATTTACCATTAACTATCGCAATCCCATTAATAATTGGTGGATCAATAAAAAAAAATTTAGAACTAGGATATTAGGAATGCATCCTACAAATCATATGAGAACTCTGCACGAGATTACTATCATGCATTGATAATAAGAGTATACAGGGAGGAATATTCTTTAGAGTTCAAGTAGGATTGGGTCCCACTCATTTATTAAGTCACCTTGGTCAAGAAAATTTTCAACTGGAAATCTATACTATCAACCTCCATGAATATGAACTAAATGTGGCATAAAGCCTGATGTATAATGAACTAGAAGAATCTCAAAAACATTCTTCACATTTTCTCACATATCTGGAGAGAATCAAGAATTAGATAGTGATACTAGCTAGAGTTTAGTAAGGCCTATAAGATATACATATAAAGTGGAAAATAGGAGGTCCAAACATAGTAAAATCCACTTAGAAGTCCACAGACAAACAAAAAAGTATTCTAGCCTAGAACATGGTATAATGGACAGTGGAAGAAATAAGAAATAAACATTATAAAAAAATTAGAAAACAATGGGAAAACAATAAACTTAAAAACACTTTATCCATTTGATGACAACGCCAAGGTAAAAAATCCTATCATTCATTAAAAAGAAATTACAAATTCCCATGAAGTGAAAGAATATAAGTAACGTGCATACCTTGGAAGCTTCAACTCATTTGTTATATATGAATTCGAGATGGGGGCATAGTTTTGCATGATTAAATATCATCTCTTATTTTGTCTGCAAGAAGTATATTATATACTTGTGATTGTTAAGGACCTCCATGACCACACCCATCATTCTCATAAGAATCAACTTCCTACCCTGACTAGAACTGAGATAACAGACATAAGTGCAAGAACAAAGTGACTAGTAGAGGGTGGTAGCCATTCTTTCAAATAGGAATCAAGTACTCCATCAAGATACCTACAGAAATCGGGCACTAAAGTAATCAACTTGTTCAATTGTTCTTTTACATCAAAAATAAAGCATACAAACAAATAAAATTATAAGAACGTATTCTCTGAAGTAAATATATGTTAGGAAGGGATCTGAAAAATATTACTAGCCCAACCATGTCACGAAATTCAATGCAACAACAACAAGAGAAAAAACATTGGAAATCTGCAAGTACAACACAACAACATTTTTAATGAAAATACTAGTTAATCTTATTATGAATCTCAAAATTTGATTTCTTATTTGCAAAGGACTTCTTAGTATTCTCTGCAAATGTTTCTAAAAACGAGGCCAATTTAGAAACACTATGGCTTGTGTTCATTATAATTTATGATATTTAACAAAGATATGTTTGACAAGAACTTACATAATGAACAAAATTCTGAATTGGGGCTTTAGCCATTTGAGTTGTCTCAACCAAATGAACAATCTGAGATAAAGAAACATCTAAACCTATTTGATGACACACAGATATGATGGCTCCTTGCAAGCTATAGGAGCACCATCACTACCACTAGTAGTATTCACAGAATTTTCACTGCCTGGTACAACATGCTGCTCAGTTCTAACCTAGATTTGATGGTGATGCCTCTTTTTTGCTGCTAAAATACACCTAGAACTATGGATTTATCCCACAATTCAACCTAGGATATGGATAGAAAACTTCTTTCTCCTATTATACATGTCCATAAATCCTAGGAATTATCCCATAACTCGTCTGAAACGTAAGTGAGCACCCCATGCAAGTAGGTGGGTAATAGGGTCTTAAAAGTTACATCATCATCATTAATGCAAATTAGGATTTATTTTAGTATTATCTGGTTTATCTTTTTAGGGCATGAAATGATTAATATTTGATTCTCACATTTTCAAATATGATGACACCAATTTTTGGATCCATCTTATCAGTTACAAAAAATACTTTCTTCCTTGGGTTCATATTGAGGATCAAAGAAATGTTTGCCCAAAATTGATCAAAAGTAAGGTCTAGTACTATTGTTGTTTTAGGTATGTCAAGGCTCTAGAATGCTAAGGCTTTAAATGTATACCCTTCAATTTTTTTTATAAGTTGAGAACTAATCTATTAAAAAAATAAAATAGTGGTACATATAAGGTTACAGGACGTCCTACTTAGGTGGAGCATATATAGAGTTTTAGAGTTAGAGTGGGACCTCCCTCCAAGAGAGAAAATAGTTCCATAAAACCCTTCTTCCTAGAGGGAAAACAGGCTGTCCAAATAAGAAAAAAAATAAGAAGCCTCCTTAGTTCTTGGAGGAAATAGACATAAATCCATCCAGATGACAATGCAGTAAAAAAAAAATCCTAAAATTTCTTAGCTGAACAGAACGTGACCAAGGAGACACCTGTGCATAAACCATGCTGCATGCATGAAAAAAGACATGTAGCCAAGGGGTCCTTGGTTCATGGTTTCTGCCATGGTTCCTCCACGATTGGGCAGTTGTAGCCCAGAGATGTTTATTCAGTAGGCTCGTCTGATTATGCCCCAAAAATTCCACTAGATGTCGTCATTTATTCATCACTGGAGTTGTTTTCTTCTTCCTTGGTTCCTGTAGGTGGTTGTTTGGTGGGCAGTGGAGTGGTGTTTTTTGTGACGATTGGGTTGGAAGTAAATTTGCATGCAGATCTGGTGGAAGTTCAGTATTGTAGAGGGGGAATGGAATGAGGTGGGGGAGTAGTGGTGGTGGATGGGGTGACAGAGGAATAAGGAGGAGCTGGTGGTGCAACACTTCGAGGAGTGGGAGATGGATCATCTTGAGGATTCGACGGTGGTGGAGGGGGAACCAAAGGGTTAAATCTAAGGACCAACCGAGTGATTAAGTTCTTGAATACCCAGTAGTTCTATTTGCACTCCACCATTCTTACAGCTGCACCAAGTGCCTCTGATAGTTCATCTTCCCAATCGAAGACAATTATCTGCACTTCTTACAGAATTTATAAATCAAAGCCATTTCCACTGGCTTGGGCTCAGAGAGGTATGTGGCCATTAGCCCAAGTGCTATGACCTTGTCCTCTATGGGGGGTGCCTCTTTGTCATCTTCACATGGATGGACGATGGAAAAGAGTAGAGTAGGGTGATGGTGAACCAAAGCTGTGTGCAATGGAGAGCATCAATGCAACATAGAGTATGATGGTTCAGAGCCATGGAGAGCATCAAAGTAGCACATCAGATGCATCGAATGAAGCCCAACCTCCATAATCACATGAATTGAATGGCATTGGTATGAATTGAGGTTGCCAGGGGGGCGTTTAATGGCGACCAGGCTGTGACAAGATGACCTGGTTCCTTTGGCATAGCAGGAAGCAGCCATGTCTCCCATGGAATTAAAGGTTCATAGTGGTAGAATGGTTGGTGATGTTAGGCTTGGGTCGGGGAGGCCTCGTCAGCCTGCCCCAACTCCACATGTCCAAAGATCACACCCGCATCCAGGGTAACGTATACTCTTCACTTACAATAGTCTTGAATTTGGAATTGGGAAATTCATTGGTGGATATGCCTGGCGATAGGTTTTATAATTTTTATTTATTATTTATGCATTATTTTTTTTATTTCAATAATTATATTCTTCTAATTATCCTCTGTCCTAGTTGTTAGGATATTTAGACACTTAGGAGTTAGTTAAGATCAACTTGTGTAATATATCCGTTAGGTAAAAGTGTGTTTCTTTAGTATGCATTAGTATGAATTTGTAAATATTCTAATCCGACGGTCACGATATGTTCTAGACATAGAGGGATCCAAAGGTTCAAATTCTCTTAGATCGTACC
>LPNX011169733.1:1821686-1843876 GCA_001517045.1 Pseudotsuga menziesii | reverse complement strand
ACCCGATTGGTCTATGATCTCTATTTAAATAGCATAGAGGGTCCTTGGCTAGTTGATCGATTATGAGAAGCTCATGTAACTTTCTTTCTTTTGCATAATAAGTTGCTCCAAGTAGCTATTTGGTTGGGGCCGTGGACTGTTTCCCTCTCGAGCGTTTTAACCACGTGAGAAACATCAGTGTGTTGATCTATGATCTATTTGTGTGAAGTGGTATCTCAAGGTGTTCAGTCTTTTGGGAGTACCCTGTGTACCCGAACATGGTATCAGAGCTTTTATGAAGAGCCGCTTTCGGTATTGATCAAGATCTGGAACCGGTGTTGCCGAAACTTTTAAAGGGTTTCTGGTTCTAGATTTTCTATGCATTTGTGGCCTATGAAAGCTATTTCATTGCATCCAGAGTGCTGTTTCCATTGGGAAATAGTTTTTGTTTCACCGAAAACCGTTTCCATTTGCTCCAGAAACACCCATTTCGACAAATCTGAAGGTATAATGTTATAGTGACGGATTTGTTTTTTTTAAATCTCTCATATTTATCAGTTTATTATTAGATATTGTATGTTTTAGTCTCGGACTGTTGTTTTCCCTGACTATGTATGCTCTTTGTCGTGCACCTTGCGCAATCACGGCGAATCAGAAACAGTAAGGGAAATTTTTTTTCTTGTCTTCTCGGCTACGTATGCTCTTTGCCGTGCACCTTGTGTGATCATGGAAAATCAGAAACAACGAGAAAACTTGAAAACGTAGACTCTCTGGTTAAGCTAACCAAGATCTAACCCTATTGTGTGGAAAAATCTTTTTTTGTTTTTTGTTTTTTCGTTTTTTTTTGTGATTTGCAAGAAAAGAAAGCAAGCACAAAAAACGAGAGAGAAGAGTTAAAAAAAATAAACCCTTCCTCTTTGCATAGTTTTACATACCTTTTAAACTTAGCTCACTTGGTCCAAAGTTGCTTTACACCTTGATAAGTCTTTGAGTTCAAGTCTTATCATGCTACTTTTTAGTGCATGCAGTTTTTATTTTCAAGTTACTTTATTGTAAAAGTGCATCTCACATTAATAAAATAAAATAAAAGTGAGTCACTTAAGTCTTTTAATTTATTGCTGCACTATTTAAAAAGTCACATTATTGTAAAAGTGAACATCACTTATTCTACAAAAGTGATTCACTTCAAGCAAATTTATTGTAAAAAGTGATTCTCAAAGGTTGATCTTGGGAAGAGGGGGCTTCTTTTTTTAGTTGGTCAAGTTAATATCTGCCACGTCACTATTGGGGACATCTTCAACATTTTCTTTGATCAAGCATAACTTCATCATCCAGAATCAGTTTTAAGTGCCGTTTTTTTTTAAAACCACCTATTTTTTCGAGCTCTTTGCATCCAGACAGTTAGTTTCTATTTTTCAGCCATTATTTTACAGTATGGCCGCCCCTTGTGATATTATACTTACAAGTTCTAACTATTTCTCATGGAAATATCATATGGAGGATGTTCTACGAAGTAGGGGACTTTTCAGGATAACCTCAGGGAAAGAAACAGAACCCACTGATGATGATAAGAAAATTAAATGGGCAAATAGATGTGATGAAGCTCATGGATTGATTGGGAGGTCAATCTCTACTGATTTGTGATTCCACATATCTGGAATTGATGAACCTGATAAAGCTTGGGAAAAGTTGGAGTCTGTGTTTGGTAAACACAATGAAATTCGTGGTCATCACCTTGAGAATGAGTTGCTTTCCTTGAATCCAAATGATTTTTCATGCATTCAAGACTATTTATCTAAGTATAAAACTCTAAGATTATTATGTGCAGAATGCAAGATCAAGAAAGGAGACAAACAATGTATTTATCATATTCTTTCCAAACTTGGACCTGTATACTCTATTTTTGTATCTACATTTTACTCGATGAAAGAATCCTTGACTGCAGCTAGATATCAAGAGCCTAGTCTTGAATCCTTTTGTGATTCCTTCATTAGAGAGCAAGATAAGCTCATTCATCTTGGAATAATTAACAATGCAGATACATATGGGAAAGCCTTATTGTCCCAACAGAAAGAAAAGTCCAAGCCTCCCAAGAAACAGAATTTTCACAATAATAAGAAAAACAACAAGGGTCCCAAACCCTCTCAGTCAGCTCCTTCTTTAAAAAATGACAAAGGATCCAAAAAAAAAGGAAAGAAGACTGAGCGTCATTCCAATTTTTGTGGGAAAGATAATCATGATGAATCTAAGTGTTTTAAGAAGATGGCAGCCTTGGAAGCAGCAATGAAGAAGCACCACATCAGCCTAGATTTGTCTTCAAAATCTAACTCTCATGGACATGCACTTTGTGCTTTTGGTTATTCTTATACTGCATCTTCTTCTTCTAATTCAAATGAATGGCTCATTGATTCTGGAGCATCTTATCATATGGCTAAGGATAAAACCATCTTTTCTACTATGCATGAATGTAACAACAAACAAATATTTGTTGGTGATGATAGATCTCTAAGCATTGTAGGATCTAGAACAATTCCAGTAGAAAATGGTCATTTCAGTGATGTACTATGTGTTCCCAAAATTTCCTGCAATTTGTTATCAGTCTATCAAATTACTCATTCAGGTGAAGGTAAAACTGTGACGTTTACACCTCACCAAGTTGTAATCAAGGATTTTAAAAATCCTCAAAATATCCTTGCTACTGGAACTGTTGATGATATTACCAGGTTGTACAAATTTTACAACTTTGGGTCATCACCTTTTCCTTCAGTTTTTGTTGCTCATAGTGATAACTTGAGCAAACTTTGGCATGAGCGATTTGGTCACTTAAATTATCGGTCATTGCAACAACTATGTAAAGACAATATGGTGACTGGTCTTTCGCCGGTATATTGCAAGGATGGTGTTTGTTCCGGTTGTGTTCTCGGAAAACATCACCAGGACAGTTTTGACAAACGTGCCTCTTGGCACGCCTCGGTTCCTTTGGAGCTTGTGCATAGTGACTTGTGTGGCCCTCTTCCATCTGCTTCCTTTTCTGGTTTCAAATATTTCTTAACTTTCATTGATGATTACTCCAGATGCACTTGGGTTTACTTCCTAAAACTTAAGAGCGAAGTATTTAACATGTTCTTAGCCTACAAGGCTCTTGTTGAAAACCAATCTGGTCATCAAATTATTAAGTTAAGATCTAACAATGGAGGAGAATATCTTAACAACAAGTTCACTACTTTTTGCACTGAACAAGGAATCCAACAACAACACACTGTTCCATATACACCACAACAAAATGGTGTAGCTGAAAGGAAGAATCGCACTTTAAAAGAAATGGCAAATTGTATGATCCAATCTAAAGGACTAAGTCTTCAATATTGGGATGAGGCCATAAATTGTGCAAATTACATAGTTAATCACACACCCACTAAAGTTTTACAGGGTATAACATCGGAAGAAGCATGGAGTAAAATTAAACCAGTTGTAAGTCACTTTTGTGTGTTTGGTTGTGAAGCATGGGCTCACATTCCGAATGAAAAATGGAAAGCATTGTAGCCTAAAGTGAAAAGTGCATATTTGTTGGATATTCTAAAGATGTAAAAGGTTATAGACTTCTTCAGCCACATTCTCATGATATAATCATTAGAAGAGATGTTAAATTAGATGAAAATCTCTTGGCCTGCGAGCCTAACTTGGCGGGTGTGCCATCTTTGGCCTGTGAGCTTGATTCGACGATTGTGCCTTCTTCTTCTTCTTCTTCCAGCTCCCTTGACAGGTTTCCAACTCCAGTTTATGATGATGACAGTGAGGATGAAAATCCACCTCTTCCTGCTCATGTTCCTCCAATTGCACCAGCACCAATACCTCCTCGATGGGTTCGTTCAACATGTGAAGCAACTAGTGATCTTGTCGGTGGTCCTAGAGATCAACGTCAAACACATTCTCAGTTTCAGCAATCCTCTCCTCTTTTGGCTCAAGTTTTTGAGAATCATGATCCAGAAACTTTTGCAGAAGCTTCAGGAAATCCATATTGGGATGTAGCTATGGATGAAGAATATCGTTCCTTAATGGCGAACGACACTTGGGATCTTGTTCCTCTTCCAAAAGGAAGAAAACTTGCCATATGTAAATGGGTCTACAGAACTAAGTATGCATCAGATGGAAGTGTTGAAAGACTTAAGGCAAGTTTAGTTTCCAAAGGTTTTTCCCAAGTTGAAGGGATTGACTACAATGAAACATTTTCCCCTGTAGCAAAAATGAACTACATCTGCCTTGTTCTTTCCCTTGCAGCCTTACATAACTGGGAAGTCCATTAAATGGATGTCAAGTCTGCCTTCTTACATGGTGATTTACATAAGGAAATTTACATGGAACAACCTCCTGGATATGTTTAGAATAACTCTAGCCTTGTTTATCTCCTTAAGAAATCCTTATATGGCCTTAAGCAAGCTCCTAGAGCTTGGTATGCCAAAATGGATAGCTTTCTCCTTGACACTGGTTTTTCTAGATGCCATTCTGAACCCAATGTCTATACCAAGAAAGTAGGAAACCATCTCATCATACTTGTTCTTTATGTTGATGATCTTATCCTTACTGGTAGTGACCCTAACCTTATAACCCATGTGAAATCCAGTCTTAAGCAAAATTTTGAAATGTCAGACTTGGGACATTTGCATTATTTTCTTGGTCTCCAAGTCTTGCAAGCCAAAGAAGGAATCTTTCTTTCCCAGTCTAAGTATGCTTGTGACCTTCTTCGTCGCTTCCACATGGAATATTGTAAACCAGCCCCTTCTCCCTTCCAGTCTGGAGTCAAACTTTCTGCCACTTGTACTTCCCCTGAAGTAGATACCACCTTGCACTACTACATTTCGACCAAAAATGCGACGGCCGTATTGTCAGATTTTCGACACTCCCCTGTCGCATGTACGACACTGTGTATTTTTTTTAAGCGTCGGTGGATTTTTGTCGGTTATCCGACATCTTTCGAATCCGTCGGTTAAGCAACACCTCAGTTTACCATCGGTTAAATGTCAAGCGTCGGTAAAGCGACGGAGATAAAGATTATGCATCGGTTGAGCGACATGGAGAACCTTCGGTTAAGAGATAGAGATAAAGATTAATCGTCAGTTAAGCGACATGGAGAACCGTCTCTTAAGCGATGATAGTGAAATTTTTTTAGAAAAAATACCTGCAACCGTCGGTTAAGAGACATGGAGAACCGTCGCTTAAGCGACGGTAGTGAAGTTTTTTTTTTTTTAAATACCTGCAACCGTCGGTTAAGCGACATGGAGAACCGTCGCTTAAGCGACGGTAGTGAAGTTTTTTTTTTTAAATACCTGCAAATTGAACCATTAGGCCCTAAACAGGCCCTATTATTTCATTTTATCCATAGTTAAGTTAAATTTGATCATCTCAATACAAGCTTCCACTGGATTGCACTTAACCCACCAGACATTTAAGTGACTAAACACAAAAATAAATTAATTACGGCCTCAGTGAAAATAGTCTATTGTATAAACTAGAACATTCATTCCAAAAAGGTACATATGGGCCATGATAGGTAACTTCATGTATCAGATATTCAGAGAGCCCGTGGACCAGCCTGTAAGTTCTAGTATTCTATGGCCTTCCTTTATAGGTGTACCAATATCTTAGCCACCCATCAATAAATTTCACAGTTGAAATATGACTTTCATACCAACTTCTTTGACAATGCTGGAGGCAAAAATAAGAGTTACATATTGAATAAGGTTTTGCTCAAAGATTAAACATGTTTTGGGAAGACATTACACCAATAACAAGTTTAGTATCCTAGGGACAGAAGCCAAAATTAAGTATCATAAATTTTAAACCTTGATACAAATGCACTTTGTTCTTCCTACATTATCAACATCTCCTTATCCTTGTGAAATTGGAAACATAAAATAATAATACATTCATGATACTATATTTCAACATCAACCCTACCCTTGCAAACATAATCAATTCACTGAACTGGCACTTCCACATTGTCCCTCTGAAATCTCCACTGAAAATACTAATGTTGAATTCCACCAGTCACATGAAACTTGTGCAAGGGAAATGGAATTGCACAGATATTATGAGAAATATCCGAAAATCCCAAAAATAAATTTCCTATCAGAACTATGTTTCATTGTTTCTATTACAAAAAGTTAGTTTCAATTTATACAATTTGAGTCAATGTAGGAAAATGTGGGCATTTCTTAAAGACATGTTTGAAATTTCATAATTAATTTTGCTTGCAGGATATGTTTTATTCCAAAAACTCCAACATTTCCCTAATACTTTTCAACAAAATTTCAGCCTCTGGTATTCTCTATGTTCTAAAATGGACAGCTTTTGTTTTGCATGTTCTGAAAATCGAGACAAAAGAATATAGGCAAGACATCAGTTCAAATAATGCTATTGTTCATAACCAATTGTCATTTTTTAAAAACAAAATAACAAATTATATTTGAAGTCCGAATTCCACCAAATCTTGAACTTCGCAGATCTGACATCCACAACAAATAGCAGACAAGGAGACATTTGCTCACCTTGAAAGCTTTTGATTTTCCTTTGGTTGTTTGATTTCTCTGAATGCAATTGTTTATAATATCCTTAGTGAACTCATCAGGATTTTTTCCACCATCAATAAGCCTGTTAGAAAAATATAACCCGCTTCAGGATTGTTTCCAATACACTTACTGAATTTAAAGCATTAAAAAATGTCACAAAAATGTACAGGGAGAAAAAGATCATAAAATTGAATAATTAACATGAGAAAGAAATAGATAATAAAAACAATATAACTGAAGAGATTTAGATTCAAGTTGATACTTACTTAATTACCTCGAGAGGAACCTGAATATCACAATCTTGAGTAGCCCTCTGCATTTCATTGAACTCATTCACTAAAGAATTTCTGTTGACCACCATCAAAATTCAAAATTAAACCATTTATCACAAAAACATAAAAGTTATTTTTTGATAAAAGAAATAATTCTTATATTGTGCATAAAAATATAGTTACATATTTCATAAAAGAGCTTCTCTACCTTGCTGTTGCCAAGGAAGCAATGGGGTTAGGCTGAGCACCCTGTCAGAGAAGTCATTAGCATATATTAGCAGATAAACCTCAGCCCTGAATTCAGCAGACAAATCATCAAAAGAAAAACCCTACCACACCCTCAATGAGACAAAGCCATGAATCTATGTTGATTCCTAACACGATGCTAGAAACCAGAGTAATGGCTCAACACTTATTCCCTGTAATCACAAAACAAGGAAGCTTTCCAATGAATGACTACCTGAAAGGCAAAGCTGAATCTGTCAGGGGCACTATTCCAGCATGTTTTAGCAAAACAGGCCAGTTCTTAATAGATTGGCCGCCATGGCCAAAGATTTAGCCTTATGGAAATCACCACACACACGAAGGTTCTTGGTGATTCGGATGGGTGTGATGGAAAGCATATATGTGAAGCCAACATAGAATTATCAAATCTGAGATGACACTAATTATTAAATTACCAATCATCTTCATTTGGCCACTAATTGTGACCGTTGTTTTGGCTGTACCTAGTACTATCCATATCTATCAATGATAAAACATTCTCTCTTTTGGGCATTAGATCCCTGCACTCAATTTGTGCTACTTTTAATGACGATTAGAAATTACTTCACATGGCCCTCCTATATGATATCAAACTATGTGACAATCATATGACCCCAATGACTCTACAACATATACCTCATCAGCTACAGCAAATCCATTCCACCCCATGTACAAGAAAAAACAATATGCCCACCAATGATTCAAAGCAAAGTGTTCAAATATAACCGAACACTGAATTAGACCAGACTGACCTAAGAGTCATGATTATCAATTATTATCTACTTGAGGCAGATGAACTACTTGAGCAACTATTCGCCTTTGTCTATCACGAATATACAAGACTGTCAAAAGGCAGACAAACAGTGTAACTAAAGTCACATTGCCATCATCAATAAGGGTCTTCTTTAACCATTTTCCTAATTTGGGAAGCATGTAAGGGAGAGAATCAATTAGTGTCACCTGCAGAGTTCACACAACCTATTCAAATTCAACGTTCATATAAAGCTTACCAGAAAACTACCACCATAGTTCTTTCTAATCCATACACTCAGAAGTGCAAGCATCACAGGCAACTTCGCAGCCCGGTCAGTCTCTAGAGCTTGATCATAATATCATTTTTCCAAGTGCAAATCAAAAGGAAGGCCCTCTCCATGTTCATGCATGTATCCAAGATTGAACATAGCCTGAGCATTTGACTGGGAATGAGCATGCATGTAAGCCTCCGCAGCACGCTCAAAATCTCTGTCAGTGCCCTGCAAGGAAAGAACAGAAAGTCAAGAGAAACTCTCAAGACCTATACAAACTGCTTTGGCATTCATATTGAGGTCCCTTGAGAAAAGATAAACTCACCCTGCCATAATAATAAGAGTCCCCAATTAAAAGTGTTGCATGCTCATTACCTTGCTCTGATGCATGCCTCCAAAGGGTGTGTGCGCGTTTATGTCGTTCAACATCACTGCAGAAACCTGAATTTCCTATGCATATATCATATTCCCCAAACTTGTCAAGTATCCATGCAGCATTACTCTATGCAACCTCATATCCAAGTTCAGCAACTCTTGAGTACAATAGCAGAGCTCTGGCAGTTTGGCCTTTCAAGTAAGACTCTAATGCCCATCTTAACAAGGAATACTAATCCATGGCAGCTCTTTGATAAAGCACTTGTTCAATTCCTCCTCGAAGGCTTATCTGCTATCAGTGTGACACAAACTCCAAAGAAGCTTAAATGATATCTATTCCAGCAACAGGACAATCTAAAGACTAAAGCCTTCTAAAATGGATGACAGAGTCATCCAGGTTTCTGGAAGCAACAAGATAATGTTTGTTATATTGTTGTTTTCTGTGTTAATTGTAAGCAGTGACTCCATTTCAAGACATCGAATCCACTACAAGAAGTACAGGTAAATCCATCTACAGAAAATAAACTTAATCGAGATTTTCTCATGGTACAAATGCTAAAGTTCTGCATCTATAGTTACCCTCTCTTTCAGGAGATTAATAAATTGTAAAAAGAACAACACAATATACACTAGTAGTTGTGTAGCTTATATTGCATTTATTCTTGGTATTTTTTCATTTATTTTGAGCTCAACACAATTTATTTACAAGATGGTATATGTATTTATTTTTTGTTATGCTATTAGTGTGTCACACACTCACAAACTCCAAAGAAGATTAAATGATACCTATTACAACAACAGGACAATCTAAAGACTAAAGCCTTCTAAAATGGATGACAGAGTCACCAGGATTCTGCAAGCAACAATATAATATTTGTTATATTGTTGTTTTCTATGTGTAGAGTCAATCTAACATAAATTGATCAATTTTTAACAGTAACAGTTGTACGAAAGTAGGGCTTGTGCATATTCATAAAGACAATGGTGGAAACTTTGTTTAAAATGTCGACCGTTATTCAAATATTCAAGTCTGCTAAACATTGGAGTGTAAAACAGAAATAATACTCATCTTTTTCAACCATATAAATTGGTGGTCACTGGTTCTCTAGGATGTATTCAGCTTCTTTTCATCTTCAAATCGGGGTTCCTCTATCAGGTTGCCAACCCCCTCATTTTGAAGACAGAGTTATACTAAACAACATATTTCTACATACTTTTTGGAATGAAGTAATCAAACTTTTTTCCATTAAACACAATGTACCAATTGTTAACCTCATGCTCTTGAAGAATTCCATCAGACACTATGCAGAACATTAGGGTGTACTCTACACATTCAGATAAATGTTTTGTGGTACAGTGCTAAGTAAGCAAACTGACAATTTCATTGCTAAATATTGTGACTAATATTTAATATTTGTTCGGTTTATTCTATTCCTATTTTTAGGTCTACATTAATGTGCTAAAATTATTCTATTAAATTAAGTCCTTAACTTCACAGGAAAAGACTTCAACAAGTAAATATGTGAGTCTGAAAAATGGGTCTAAAAAACTAAGTTCTGCATCATTTGGCTTCAATACCCGTGTTCTATAGTGATTTTCTGCAAGCCAAAACATACTACCAATGTATCTGCAAAATTCCCGGGCTGCAACTTTGTTGTCTACATAGGTGTGCAATGTCAGCTTTTATCATCTCTATTCCTTTCTAGGGTACCTTCCACCCTGGATGTCTATTCTATGCCCTAGCAATGGTTTCATATTTCATCAGGAATAAATTCTCTTCATGCGCAAGCAGGTTGAAGCCACGTGCCAGTCAATGCTTCACACATGCTGTGGGATATGTTTTTGTTGTGCAAATTTAGTAAAGTCCTTTAGATATATTCCCTGCCTCTTCATGTCTCCAGATTTATAAAAACTTATCTCTGACAAGATTCTCCACAGAGGTTCCAAAGTATGGACATCCATTGTGTGCCCTAACCATCATTCCGCAGTCCCATGGACAAATATCCATAGATCACACATGTTTTTGCTACTTCTATTTATCAGTGAGCATCTCCATTGGGTGTCAAGTCCATAATGTGAGGTTTTCTCATTTGTAAGGAATCAGAAAGTATAGGCAAAGTTTATACTAGAAGAACATTGTTACAACCCTAGTAATGTAAAAAAGGCCTGAATCCCTGATAGTTTATTGGGAATAAGGTTAACATTAAAATTAGAGTTATGGGTGTGGATTCACATTTGTTTTCTAGAGGCCAAACACAGGTTTATACACATGTTATAGGTTCACATGGTTTAATTAGGTGATTTTATGGTTAGAATAACACTATAAATAAGGGTGTAATCCTCCTCATCTAATCATGAAATGTTTATCTAATATAGCTTCCACTTTTTTATTCGGGGCAGCCCCCTCAATGTGGCTAGAAGAGTTCGCCCTCGCTTGAACAGGGTGGATAACAGAGTTCTTGTGGGTGTTGCATTGTTTGTTCTTGATATTCTTGTTACTATTGTGCACTAAGGATCTTAATAAGTGGTATACAAGTAGCAATTTGGGGAAGTGAAAAAATTTCAAGGATTTTGAGCTGTTTTTTCTCACTTGGGTCAGAAAACCACCACTAGTATGTCTTTTTTCTAGTGTGCCCAATTACAGTCAGAACAGAACCGTCAGAAGCAAACTTTTGACTCCATTTCTGAATTGGGGTCATAAGTATTGACGAAGATATTAATATGCCCACAAGAAGTTGATCTTTTGTATCTGCCATTTTTTCAGAACCCTATCTTATGGCATGATTTTCTCTCTGCTTGAAAACTAGATTGTCATTGCACCATTGCCATTAGAAGCAGTGTGTTGATGCTACTTAGACCCCGATGCTTTCTAGGTTTATCGTCCAAATAAAAAAAGGTGCCTTCCTTTTCTTATAAATATCAATTCAATGGTTGTGTAGCAAATATCATTTACTGGGCCAACAACATAATTTTTAAAGCAAAAAATTCCAACATCAGACAATTTGAAAACAAACTGTAGGGTGGGGTTTGAAGTGCGTAGCCAATAGTAAGAGAAATATATTGTATAATCCATTCTTCATATCATATAATATGAATAAATTGCTGGCTATATGAATATATTATAACTATTTTGATAGACTACACCCCCTCCCAAAGCTCTTAAGAAACCTAATAGACTACACCCCCTCCAAAAACATTCACTTCTTTGCAGTGTATATGATAGGGAAAGCAATGGTTGGTGGACACTTCAGGATGGAAAAGGATGGAACATATTGAACTACACATTGAAATGGCAAGAGAATGGGATTTGTATGTTAGATATTTAATGGCAGAGTAGGTTAACATGGGACAATCTCCAAAAAAGATCATGGCAGGCCTGGTTACTGTCACATTTTCTGCCTGCCATTTCACAAAATAGATGTAGGCAGCAGCAAGGAATCTAACAGGAGAGAAAGGAAAAGGGGAGAGGGTACTCTGTGGAGGCAACATTGGAATTTTGAGGCATGGATAGAAGATTAGAATGTCAAAAAAGAACACCATTATAGAGTTCCAAGCCTCATCCAGATGGCCTTCACATCCGAGAAGATAAACCATGCATGCATAGTGCTCCACGCTGGGAGTGATGTGATAATCCCGTCTCATACAATCAAAGTATTGCCATCATTCACCCACCAAGCCTACATGGCTACATGCAGATAAAAAATCCATGAATGTAATGTCATCTAGCATAACCCCTGCATGTTGCATAAGGGAAAAGAGTGTAGCAGGAAAAAGAGTATTTGACTAATATGAGGGTTTGACCGGAAGAAATAGGAAGATTTTTTTCAACAATATCATGAGAAGGGAGCTTAGAAATGGCTCAAGTGTATAAGGTTCTGTAAGGATTGGTGGATAAGGTCCCCATTGTGGATTAAACTGTGAAGAAACAGTGGCATATGTCACAAATTATAATGAATCTAAGATGTAAAGGAAACTCTGCTAAATGTTATACAATGGGCTTCTCATGTTGCCAAAATTCTTCTGCAAGATACAGCCTGGTCAAGTTGGAGCAGGGTCCCGCAACTACAGAAGAAGTTGCTAGTTTTGGCGGAATGATAAGTTTTGGTGGAAAGAAGATAAGACGGAGCTACGACGCCATAGCACGTTTCCAGCTGCAGAGCAGAGCCCGAAACCATGAATTTTTGAGATAGGAAAGTCAAAGAAAGGCAACAGTACCTGAGCGACCAAGAAAGGAGAGCTCAACCACTGCATTGAAGGCATCGGCGGAAGACAGGAGGGCTCAGCGACCCTCATAAAGAAGAAGGAGCAACGAGGCTCAAGCATTGAAGGCGAAGGACAGAAAAGAGAAGCGGCGCATAATACCGATGCTTAGTGCCGGGAAGCATGGAAGACTGCAGAGAGCTGTGGTGTGACAGGAAGCGGCTACCTCAAGGATAGAGAGGACCGACTATCACTAATTAGGGTTTGGGTTACTGTTGGGACAGGCCCACAGTGTTGTAAAAGAAAGACCTTCGGGCTGCTTATAAAAGGATGTAATTTTGCATTGTAAAGGGTTGGTTAGACAGTTAGATAGTCGTGATTGAAATAGGCAATAAGGATAAGTAGACTGTTGTAAAAGCCGAGCTCTGGTTCTGGTCTTAGTTGTAGCAATCTTACTGAAACCAGCAGCTGGCTTATAGAGCATGCATGTAACGATCCGCAAGGATCGACTGAGAGGGAAGAATATATTGTAAGAGATAAATATAGAGAGAAGAGAGATCTAAGAGAGAAGATCTTGAGCTGCATATGCGTTGCAGCAGAACTGTGTTTTACCTTCCCCTTGAGCTATAATAGAAAACACAGTTCTGTGGACGTAACTTCCATCCTGGAGGTGAACCACGTTAAAATATGTGTTATGCAACTGGTTTATGTGTTATGCTTACTTATGCATTTCTCAGTTATTTCATGGACTTTGTTTGCAGTTTAATGAATGAATGTATTAATCAGTTCACCACAACATAGAAGGATAATCATAGGTTAAAAGCCTTTGGCATGTTGTATGTGGTTCACTTATGCTTTGCGTAAAACAGTTACTGGTTGCAGTATCGAATAGCTTTGTATGATAAGTCTTGCACGTCGACATGGGCAACGCTAAGTGCGCTAAACCACGGAGGTAGGATATCACAGATAGGTGATACCGCACCGGCAAAGAAGTTGCGGTGTGCGATACCGCAGGTTGAGGACTTCGCGTTGGGCAGGAGCTCCGTGTCGCACGGTGCGCGGCGATGCGGTAAGGCTGGAGATATCGCAAGTCAGGGAAAGTGAGCATCATAGAGAAGGACCGCATGGTGGTGTAAAGGAACATATCGCGGCTAGAAGAGCTGCGCGACGATGGGATCGTGCAACGCGAGCAAGAGGTCGTGTGACGCACAGACACAGAGGGAGATCTTGCAGCCAGAGGAGCTGCGAGCCACAAGTAGGATTGCAAGAGAACCTGGTCCAAGATGTTTGAGTCCTTGGCCAACCCATTAGAATCACTTCGGGTGAGACTTCAGGCCGCTGTGCGGTCTGTCGCCGAAAGGGCCAGTGAGCTAGGGGTGTTGTTGGTTGATTATAGTAAACCCGGGTCTGCCCATGCAATCAACAGGTCATACTACTGAATTGGGTTGAGAGAATGTCACATCCCCATGCCTCCGACCGGCAAAGAGGACGCGACCAATGCTTCAAACAACCGGACTAACCGCCCATGAACATGGACAGGCATAAAAAAATTACATAAACAGAATGCTACCAGGAATGCATTATGGTAAACCATGTACAAATGCCATTGTTTATCACACACAGATGCATTCATTTAACATACACAGTGGAAACATCATCATACATTCAACAAGCATTCAGTCATGCATGCATTTATCATGTTCATTTCATTTTCATTACAGTAAATTAAGATTTGCAGAGGTAAAATACACAAGATCACTTATCTTATGGTGAACTCGATCCGCAACCAGCTACGTCGCTGCAATGTTCCACCCAACCATAGGCCAGGGTGCTCATCAATCTCTCAGTAATGCTGCCACCCCCGAGCTGGGCATGATTCTCCAAGGAATAAGGGAACTAACAGGCTGAAACATAGCCAAAGGTAACCAAAACACAGCCAAGCCAACTAAGTTGGGTTTATCAGGCCATCCAGGAGTTGATGAAGGCAATTTGCTAAGCTGGTGAGCTCATAACAGAGCCAAGAACACCTACACAGGAACTAGCCTGACCTCTAAGACACCCATCCACACCCAACACAAGGAATCAGTCCCTTCTCTGCTACACAGTCCCTCAGGCCCTGCATTCCCTTCCAGTGCTATTCAGGGGTGACGGAGAAGAAGGCCAGCCCTCTAGCTCTGTCTGTGTGGTTTCTAGCACCAGGTTTATCAAGCAACCAAGCCAACACCCTTACTCCTCACACAGTCCAAAGACCAACAATTGCATTCAAGCAATCAATTCAGCTCTCACAGCTTAAACAGGGAAAAACGAATTACACAAAAAGCAGGGAAAAACGTCCCAAATAGCCTGTGCGTGAGGCCAATAGTCGTTGAGACAGTCAGAAACGTGAATGGCTCTTCACAGCCATGGTAAAAACACATGGAACTTCCAAAAACGTGAATGGAAATGCACCAGCAGCTCCAAAAACGTGAGGAAGACAACCCAATCCCCAGCACTATCAAAACGACCTCCCATCCATGGGAAAAATGAAGCCAGCAACCAAAAACGTGGAATGAAAGACACAGGAAAAATTCCAGCTGCTCCCAAAACGTGAGGAAACTGAAAAAACGTGAATGCATAGCAGAATGGCCTACGTTTTTGGGCATTTTCCTTGCCAAGGAATTCAGAACACGATTTTCAAAAATGGGTCTCTGCCCAATTCGAATTTCTTTGCCCATACTCTTCCCATTCCATGCAATAACTAACTCAACCACATTCTGGCAGAAATAAATGATTGGAGAAAAAGACAAGAAAGGTAGTTGACAGTTTGATGGGTTTTCTCATAGACATTTGGCTTTTTCCCATTGGTCCATAGGTTAAATATTTCACCCCCCTTATCCTTAGGAAATCATGCCCCATTCGTTTTAGTTTCCGCGACCGTAGCTGGTTGTGTCCATTAATTAATTATGATGCATATTTACATGATGGCCAACATATTATATGCCGCATGCCCCGATAGACCTTCAGTGACAATTAAATCCAAAACATAGCATTACCGATCAATGGCGGGGCCTTGGCCTTTAGCTCCACACCATGATCAATACAATATATACATCATATACCTCTAATGTAACGGGGTCAAAACCGGGACATTACAGAGAATTGATGGGGCATATGACCATGAATCATAAAGATTTCTGGAAGAATGTCAAGGCGAGATAATATTGATCTCCATAGATTTTCTGGCTTCTTATCTGTCAGTTCTTCCTGAAGCTTAATACCTCCAGTGATTTTCATCATTGAACTTGCAATGAAGCCATGAAGAAGCAAATGAAATTAATCATCTAGCATGTATCACCTTGACTTTGTGAGGTGTTTATGTCATTTCTCCAAAAATAAGGCAAGCACAATGAGGTGCCTACATTGACAATTGAATTCTACCTGGAAGGTCAATGAAACACCATCCATTTGTTTTCAGATTAGATAGGATATATCGGACATTAAAGATACAAATGTTGAATTGGTATGCACTATTTCAGTTCTATATGGAACATAATATTAAAGATGTGTCCATAATGAGAATGTTTAAAACATAAATTTCTGTGACAGTCGTGGACTCTGTACTTTTTCCATGGCTGCAGAACTTAGCAGTATGCTTTCTGCATTCCATCAAGGTATTCTTAGGAATGAAGAAGCATCGATTATCTTAATAGACTTTGAATCGGTTAGCATCGGAAGGGTATGAAATAACCCACGGTGCTAAGATGAGACAGTACCTTATAAAGTCTATTACTACAAATGCCAGATTACAGGAGTTCACTCATTTTGTATTGGCTTCAAGTTGTTTGAATGCCAGATTACAGGAGTTCACTCATTGTGTATTGATCCCAAAGCTATAATATTGGCTTCAAGTTGTTTGAATGTGACCCGTTTGGCCCTAGTAGTCCACTTTTGCACCTTCAATAGATATTTAAACTTTTTTATTTCCTCTCTTAATTTATTCTATGTTTTAGAAAACTTCACTACCTCAGTGCAAATCATGTTATTGAATTTTATGTAGAAGTCCACTTTATCTAGTTTTCCAAATTCCCTTCAGTTCACTGTGTGTTCTATGTCCTTCCATTCACTGAGGTTTGATAGTATAGGAAATTTAGGTTGAATGAAAACAAATTTAAGAGTATTATCTTTGTGATAAACCACTATCATTAGCCTCCTTTATCCCACTATCACATGTTGTCTTGTCTTTGCTACCACATTTATATTGTTCTCCCTTATATACCTGCATCTTGTTTGGACATCTGTCTCAACTAATATACGTCCCAATGAAGAGGAGGCCTGTATCCATTGACTCGCTAAGAAATCCAAGGAGGAATAATGTGTTTATATGATTAGATTCTCTCCTTTGCTGGTTGATGGCCTAGGAATCAACTCTTCTAATTCTCTTAGGAGATCTACTTGTTTATCCTGTTCAACCAGTACTTGATTTTCATCTTTACGCTTTGTCCTGGATTTCTTAGTTTGTGAACCCTATTAGATTGATCTATGTCCATATTTGTATTGATTTCCTCTACTCCCTTTTTCTTCCCAACAAGTTCTTTTGATACATTCTATTCTTCTATAGCCTTCTGGGCCTCCTAAACTTCTTCCGATATTTCTTTGTTAGCTATGTTCTCCAAATCTAGCCTGGGTATACATTCATATGGGGAATTTTTATTGGATACCCTATACTTATATATGATTTTATGAGGGTCATGTTCTCTTTTATCTTCCTTATCCGTATTTAACTGGCTCAATAATTCCTCTACATACTGGAAAGCATTCAAGGATATCACTTGGAAAGGCCCCACATATTTTGGTTGAAGGAAATTTATATGTTGTCTAAAATACTTGAAATGCATTTCATATTAAATGAATATTTTCTTGATGTAATATGATGCTATCATTCTCATGGTCAGGAATGTTGGGATCTTGTATGGATCCTCCTCAAACCCATAAATCCTGATGACTGTGTGATATTTTTATCAAAACCAATCTCCTACTCTGGTATTAGGGCTCAACTGTAGCAGGTCTTTAGATTCTTACAACATCATGGGTGGGTTATTACCATATATCAACATGTTTGCTATCTTCATCACTCTATCAGTGAACTCTTTGTAATTTGAATTTTCTAGTTTTCTAAGGAATAGGTTATTGCAATTGTAGACAGGGATTTGATTCCTAGATTCATCAACTATGTTAAGGTCCATACACTTGAAATAATCATAATTTTTTGTATATAAACATAAAGAAAAAATAACATGAGCATCTGAACAAATCTAAGGAGGGAAGCTCCTCCAAATGATCATGAATGCCTTAGGTCAAGAAGTTGCAGGTGTCAAATTTTAGAGGTCTAGATCTAGGTTCAAGGTTAGGTGTGGCAAAAAACCCAATATAGTGTCATATATGTTGCTATCATCGTCATACCCTAAAATGGTAAATATAATAGAAATAAATTTCTTGGAGGTCTGTTAAAACACCACAGTTCTGTAAAGAGGAGGAGAATCAAGAATTTCAATCCTTGGTTCTAATTATCCAACTTCAAATTTATGACCTCTAGGTGTCCCTTTTCCAAATCCACCTCGATGCAGATACGATCATAGAAGAAAATCCCTCCTTTTGGTTCAACTATATCTACATGCTTTCCTAAATAATTTCCAATGGATGCCATAGAGTGGTCTCCCCAACAATGAAATGGAAAATGGGGTAGCCATAACCAGACAAGAACATAGGATGGGATGTCATCTTAAGGATTAAAATTTAGAGTTTGAATATTTAGGTAGAGACCTCTACATCTGAGTAAGTACGGGCCACTTCTAGATATTATATCTCTATATGTATTTCCTTCAAAGAGGAATGCAAAAACCCTCTACTACAAGAGTAAATCAAAATGATTCCTTTGATAAGAAGCCACCATGATTTAGATACCCATGCATCCATCAATTTCGGGGAAGGCCACATTCCAGTGAATTGACCAATCAAGTCACACTCTGAGAGAGAAAATTCTTTGAGTATTGAATCAACAAAGGGGTTATCTACTTCATGAATGGAGGACACTTTATTAACAAAATTTGTAGGGTCTTATTTGGTGCAAATCGAAGCACTAATAGACACAACCATTAACTATAATGCAACTACATCTGGGGAAGGAGTCCCCTCCACCTCCATGAAGGGGAAAGAACATAAATCAAACATGAAACTGACAAAACCCTAATAGAGCATAATCTATTGTGAAATTATTAATACAAAGTAATTTTTTCAAACACACTTTTCATATTGAAATTCCTCGTGTTCAACCCCACTTAGTTCTAACAAACACCTAACAAAGTAATAAAATAAGTGGTGATAAACACATGTACAATATAAGAGATACATAAATTCCAAAAATGAGGGGGATCCTCCATCGAGCTAGGGAAAAATGATAATATGTGCCACATGGCCTCTAAAGTCCTCTTCAAGATAGATTCTACAACAAGAATGTGTCCACAATCAACTAATATAGTTTTAAAATTTGCAAAAACGTCCAAAGCGATGGCCCCATATATAAATATCCAAGTAGATTATATCTCATGAAGTAATCCCCAAGTAACAAGGGTTGTCCACTAATCAACATCCAAGGAATCTCTCTTCACAAGAATATTCCCACAAGGCATGCATAGAAGGCCCTAGATGCCACCCAAGTGCAAAAAATGTCACTCTATGAAACAACCTACAAATTCAAAATCATCCTTCATAAAATAGGGTATGAACTATGTGATCTAGATTTCAACTATTGAGATAGGCTCAAGTGATGGTTGTTTTTTACTGATCTTATGACAAATTCCTTCAAAACATGCTTATAATTAGAGATAGAGGTTTCTTCCATGCCCAGACTTGAGGAAATATCATTTTTTGATGATTTTAGGCTACCAAAAGTGTTGCTTCATGATTGTTTTAAGGCTGAGGCATTCTCAAGAGAGGCTCAAAAACAGAAAAATAAGCAGAGGGTTTATCTAAATCCTACCATGCTTTTACATTCTTCCTCAAAAATACATTGTTCCTAATACTATATATTCTAATAAATTGGCCTATTTAAAACTTAAACTTGTAAAGAATAAACCTAGATAAAATATGTGAAAAATATCCATTAAAGAAATACCTATGATTTTGGACTTGCTCATTGATTTCCATGGGCTTGATGGCATACTAAGATACACATTCCTTTATTGTTGCATCACTTAGTGAATCCATTGGTGTGATCGGGATCCCGATGCATTAGGGATAATATGGAAAAACATATTGTGCTAATAAATTAGGCATTCTATCTATGCATTTTGAGTATTTTGTCTTGGCTCCATATTAGTTATTTTTGAAATCTTCTCCTCCATCCAACTTTGAACACTATCTTCCATTCGAGAAATGGACTCATACGATGCTTCTAATTGGTATGCTTGGATCCAGATTGGTCTATGGAACTCATCTATGTTACAAGAATTTCCCACCATTGTACCTATTATTTATCTCCATATCGAATGAGGGAAACAACCAAATGTATGGATGCACCTTAATCCCATCCTTATAGCTCAAAAAGGATTGCAACTTTCCCACACTTTGTTTTCCCTCAAAGTTCTTGAAGTATTCCTTCCAGATATATCATGGTGAGGGTTTTTGTTTTGCAGAGGCCAAGTGTTTTTCCCATCCATTAGCGAAACTTCCATACTACTAAGGTCCTGCACAAACTTGGGAAGAACTACATCCACAAGGTATGTCCCTGCCTTCTTTACCAATGATTCATCAGCAGCTATTTCCTGGTAAAAACAGAAAGAAAATAGAAGGGAATTGACAAGCAATAACATAAAAAATCCCTACAATTCAAAGATCCCTCTCTAATTTCAACCATTTCATCCAAATTCTACCACCATTTGTACACGGCCACGACTATCTGTTATTTTTGTAGTAAAGCCCACCAGACCCAAAACGGCATTAACGAGCTATCTAGCTTGCAATGCACAAGGTTAATACAAACACAAGGCAGTGAAATAAAAGATGATTACCTTAAATATGTTCTGATATCCACAGCTGATGGTCTCTGAAGACCTGAATCTCGCTCTGGTGCAGCGATTGTGGATGAATGAGAAGCTGATGTGGATCAATATGGCGCCCCCTTTCGAGGACAAGTCAGGGTTTCAAGTTTGCAGAGGAAAGAAAGACCCGAGCAAAATCACGGGACAAAAAGGCCGGTGTACCATTTTTTTTAATCTAAAGGCGTTGTCGCTTAAGCGATGCCTACTATTTGTTAGAGGATTTCAACAAAGTTTGTTGTGTGAGGGTGTATACCTTTTTATTTTTATTTTGTTTTTTATCTAAAGGAGCCGTCTCTTAAGCGACACTTACTACTAATGCGCCATCGCTTATTCAACGGTTATGAGAATAGTCATCGCTTAATCGACACTTGTGCCCACATTTACAAAAAAAAATGTATCCTTGTGATTTTTGGTAAGTTTAAAAAGAGAAATCCATGCGCCGTCGGATTTTTCCATCGGATTTTGGATCGAAATGTAGTAGTGTTGTATCGTCAGCTTGTTGGTTGTCTTTTATACATGACTCATTCCTGTCCTGACCTTTCCTTTGCGATTGGTCGTGTTACCCGTTATATGGAAACTCCTCATGAAAGTCACTGGAAAGTAGCAAAAAGAATACTTTGATATATTCAAGGTACAATTCATTTTGGGATTCATTACACTATAGGGGGGAAACCTTTGTTGGTTGGTTTCACTTATTCAGATTGGGCCAACGATCCTGATGATCGAAAGTCTACTGCAGGTTATGTTTTCAGTCTGGGATCTGGACCTGTCACTTGGGCTTGTAAGAAACAACAAGATCTTGCTCTTTCTTTAGAAGAAGCAGAATATCAAACCATAGTTAATGCTAGTCAGGAAGCTTTATGGCTTCGAAATATCCTTTTAGAGTTTGGATTCGAGCAGCAACAACCTACTCCACTTTGGTGCGACAATCAAAGTGCCATCAAACTTGCCAAATATCTAGTTCTACATCAGCGTAGCAAACACATTGAGCTACACATGCATTTCATCAGAAATCTTGTCCATGATAGTGTTATTGAAGTTCTCTATTACCCTACAGATGATCAAGTTGCAGACATCTTCACCAAGTCTCTTACAGAAGCAAAGTTTTCTAAACTTTAGTCTATGTTAGGAGTTCAGGAATGTGTCCTTAAGGGGAGAGAGGCTCTAATGCCTCCTTCCTTCTCCTAATAGTGTCACTTTTGCAATTCCTTCAATCCTATCCCAAGTTGTTCTTAAGGGGGGGATGTTAGGATATTTAGACACTTAGGAGTTAGTTAAGATCAACTTGTGTAATATATCCGTTAGGTAAAAGTGTGTTTCTTTAGTATGCATTAGTATTCATTTGTAAATATTCTAATCCGACGGTCACGGTATGTATTATACATAGAGTGATCCAACGGTTCAACTTCTCTTAGATCATACCTACCATTGATT
>LPNX011169733.1:1805633-1821620 GCA_001517045.1 Pseudotsuga menziesii | reverse complement strand
ATTTAAAGAGCATAGAGGGTCCTTGGCTAGTTGATCGATTATGAGAAGCTCATGTAACTTTCTTTCTTTTGCATAATAAATTTCTCCAAGTAGCTATTTCGCTAGGGCCATGGATTGTTTCCCTTTCGAGGGTTTTAACCATGTGACAAACATCGGTGTGTTGATCTGTGATTTGTTTTTGTGAAGCGGTATCTGAAGGTGTTCGGTCTTTTGGGAGTACCCTGTGTACCTGAAAACTAGCTTTAGTATGTCCAATAATATTTGTTTAATGTCTTGTGATTGGGTCTTTTGATTTATGATTGATTAAGTTCCTAACATGGTTTATGTACCCCAATACATCAGTATCTCTTATGTTTATGATAACTGCCTGTTGAAAAGGTAATAGTGAATCCCTCTAAATGCTTATGATTTAGTGTGATTGAAATTCCTTCACTACTCATATGATTTCCCCGCTAACCTCCTTTGAAATTGGTGCTGACCCACTAGTAATCATACTCTGACTGATATGGTTGGAACCCCATAATACTATTCCATCAACTGGGACCTTTGAACCTGGGTATAATTTGAGCATATCGTTCCTTTGAATCAACTATGCATCGATTTATTTTTCTCCCACATGCTTTCCATCTTCCATACATAAAAAACATGTATCACATCTATGAATTTAAATATAGTTATTTATGACTAACAATATAAATAGGATAGTCTAATATTTTTCCTTTAAGAAAGTTTCCATCCTTTGTGATAAAATTGAGCTATGTTAGCTCACAAGTAGAAAAAATCTCACTAAAATATTCAATAACAAAGACAAGAAAATATATACCATAAAAAAGTAAAATGCAACATGCATAATATATATCAATCAACATTACCATTTTACACTATATCAAAATAATAAAGTGCATCATAAAATTTCATCCTTTTAATACTAAGGGTCATTCTTAGACTTATATTAAGGGTAATTGGAAATTACTAAGGGTCATTCTCATACTTATATTATGTAGAATGAGGTAGATTCTTGAAATTCATATCTAAAAAAACAATTATCCGCAATAATAACAACCCCAAAACATGAATTCTGGTCAGTCCCAAGTCATGTTTGGACAATTTTGAATGCACTTGGGAATTGAATCCAAAGTTCTGGGAAATCCTTTGGGAATAACCAACCATAGAAAAGGCATATATGGGAATAATATCAACCCTAAATAGTGGTAATGTTCAACAATTACAACCTTTAAAGGAGGAGGACAAGGACTATTACATATCATGATACAAGGATTTCATACCTTATGGTCATCACTAAAAAATATGCAGAAGACTTATGGGTTTCTTTCTTGGAGAATATGGTGTCAATCCAACCTAATGCAAAGGGGTTTTTATTCTAATTTTTGGCTGAGTATGACATAGTGCACATTGTTTGTAAGTGCCCTAGTTTATAGACGAAGGTTGTTGGTAAGTGCCCTACTTTATCAACGTTCGATCTGCGGGATATGTGGATGGTTGACTCATGATTAATGATATATCAAAAGAATTTCATCATATTGGGTGGACTATTAAAAACTACCTTTCACATGTATATCAAGACATGAATGACATACTCTAATGCTACCACTGGAATGACATAAAAAAAGGCTATATATGTACATTATAAAATTAATCTCTTGAACTTCTTGGCCTACAAATACATTAGATCTATTTTTAAAAATATTTGTGAAAATACTGGATTCTACAACTTACTAACTCAAAAAAATCAGAAGTTTCTTTTCCAAGTTATTCAATCATAAAAACAACTTGATAAATCGAAATAATAAAGGTAAGTTTATAGATCAGATAGAACAAAGTTTTCCTGAATGTATGGTAATCACCATCATCAACTAAATACACGTGTGTGCACATGCATAAATACCCAATACACAGTTCAATCAAATAAAAGAAAACATGATTATACCTTTATTTGTGGAGCTTCGCACTACCTTCTTCTGCTTTACCTTTCAAAACATCATTCAACATACTTCAAATTTTTGCATGTTGCAATTGTTTCATGTTAGAACCCATCAAGTAAATAATTGTCTATTTAATAAAATAACAAAAACAATATAAATAAATACAATACTATTACAATGTAAATTACAATACTATTCAACTATTCAAGTAAATTAATTGTTAATAATAGATCACCTGATAAAACATGGACAACCAAAAACACTATGTATATAAGGCCATCGATCACATCAAAACACCATTTCTTGCCTCTTAACTATGAAAATGTTTCGCAACTCTATATGTAACAAGTTCCAATGGAGGAGTCAAATAGCAATAGTAAAATTTAAACACTACAATTATAGAAATAACTATTTTTAATGTGTTCTTTCTTACCATTCATTAATATCCTCTTTGTTTTGAGAATAATTTAATATTCTCTACTAAACATGACCAACCACATGAAGGTGGAAGCTCTTACGACCCCTCCCCCGCCTCGCATCACTCTCAATTCCCCAGACCCAAAGCATCTACTTGCAAATAACAAATTACTGCAAATTATTTCACTCATTAGATGAAAGAATATTTCATTAAATCATTCATTAAACCAGTCAATCATTCAACAGCTGAAAAAACATTCATTAAATCATATGATTAAACCATTAATTTACTCAATAGCCAATAAAAAAAATTAGTAAACCATTCATTCATGAAATAGAGGAAAAAACCATGTAAATTTTTTTATTATATGACTGAAGTAGAAATACCACACAGAGGGGAGGACGGAAGCCACAATACCAACATGATTGAAGTATAAATACCACATGGAGAACATAAGGAGCCCAAATAGTTTATCCAAGGAGGCATCAAGGGTTGGTAAAATACACCCCTGAGGTGATGAAAACAAACTCGATATCCCAAGCTAAAACAAGAAATATGTTGATGTATCCCATAGTAGAAAGAACCAAAAAAACTATGACACATAAATCCAAAAAATCTTAAATTAACTGTATCATGCATTCCTCAATGATTTCGCCTTCAAAAAATTATGAGAAGGAGAGGCGGCCATCCTTCATATTCAATGCTTCCTTGGATAAACGGTCTGCACTCATATTGTGCTCCCTGTAGACATGGATAAATTCATATAAATGAATTTAAGATGTTGGTAGTATAGCATATATGTTGTATATCCGACGAAATGCATTACTTTCTCCAACCTGTATAGTTAAGTTCACATTCTGAGAGCTTCTAACAGTGCACCGACCTAGTCAGTTCTCCAGTCTACATTGGCCTAATTATTCATTTTCTTGTCCAATCATCTCTCCTTACTCTACACCTGTAGGCTGACATATAACTTAGAAAAACTTCCAACTCATCACAAGAAACTCCTAAACTAAATGTTATAAAATTGTAACAGTTTTTTAAAAATAGATTCAACCCGTGTATCTAATGAACCGAATAACTCAATCCTTATCTCTTCATTTTGTCATTAACTTATTTTCTTGATATTTACACAAGTGTCTACAAAGATCATATATTTATGCATGGTTTTATGCTTCTTGGTTTTATTGTTTACCCCTATATCTAATGAACTGAATAACTCAATGCACACGTTGCAGATGTTACTCTTTGGACTATACCTCTTTTTGTCATCAAGCATGATCATTCTTAGTCATTGAAGAACAATTTTCAAATAAGGGTACTTAATAATGTTGAACAAATCCTTGATATGGTAGATGTGGATCTTCAAGGCTGAACACTTGTTTAAAAACAAACTAAGTTTTTATGTCGATCTACAAATTGTACAAGTGAGGCCCAGGTTGGGAAGCCTAGGGAGGCCTTTTATATTTATACATTGTATCTACAATATGTTCAAGAGAGAGATGTAGGCTCCTCCATCATCACAATATTCTCATATTGACATGAAGAAAAATGTTTAAACAAGGAAATGGAATTTTTCCTCAAGTTAGATTGCTGGAAATGGCTGATTTGTCACATCTAAATCTTGTCCTGATAGCCATTATGGTTTTTAGGATGTATCAGTTGCATCCAGATCCATCGTTTAGGGTTGAATTGAATGCAATTATTCATGTTTAGGGTTCATTTTCAATGGAGTTCTTCATGAATGAAATGGAATGGATCGATTGTTTAGGGTTACAACCAAACATTGAGAGGTATATGAGAGATAACAATAGACAAACAATAGGGAAATTAGGGTTTGTAGGTTTTGAAAAAAATGAATAATGCAGTCGTGAGTTTTCCGATCTAAGGTGCAAGAATATTCTAGAAATGAATAAACATAGAGGATAGACAAAGGAAATGTATACCTAAAAATTTCATGGAATAATTGTTTCATTTATACATAAATATCCATTCCACACCCTAGCTAGCCTATGGTACCACTATCTAGCCTATGGAACCACTAAGGTGAATAAGTATGTATAGAATTATCAAAACAATTTCTATAACTGAAAGGAAAGGGTAAGAATTACTAAGTATACCACTACTAAAATTTTATGTGAGATCAATTGTTTGAAAACAATAATACTTACTTTTGAAACACATGGAGAAACATTCCTTCTTTGGACATCAATCCCTCATAATTCCATCCCTCCAGTGCTATTCATTTTGGCATATACATGTCTAGACTACTATCCATTAATTTCCAACAAAGTTTATGTGAATCCATCTTTTAAGTCCATGTTTTACTAAGTATACTAAGGGTTGAATAAGGAATAAGCTACCAATATGTTGGTTGAAGCAGGATGCAGAATAGTATGTCGCTCTTATTGTTGAACCCTTAAAGTATTGAATTGGAAAATGGCTATCCTCATACAATTGCAAAGCATGCTTTGCACAAGAAGCTTGAGTGCTATATAGGTGGAGAAATGCATGGCTTCCATTTGTTGTAGAAATTCAATGCACTGGAGGGTTGAAAAGATAGTTTATCTCCATCTTCAAGGATGAAAAGAACTAATGATTTTAAAATCTATCACCTGTCTCGCTTATAAGGGGTTAATGATTCACTAGTGTCTGATAATTTTAAAGTCTTCCATGTGGTTTAATCCCAAGAACTCAATATAGTATGTATGCGTAACTGTGAAATCTTACACCACTATATATTAATAATTTTTTGGTGCCATATTTCATGGGAAGAAAAGGTGGAATATTTTTTTTGAAGTGGCTTCTATTGATGCTTGAACTCATCTAAATGATCTAAAGCAGTTTTGGGCATGTCTAGCAGCACAAATCAGCCTCCTATCCATATTTTGGGATGACTTATGCAATGGAATAGTAGTTATGGGCATGTTTTAGCAGCAAAGAATGAGTAGAAAGCCAATTTTGGGCTAATTCTGTGAGCTGAGAAGCAATTACGCTATGTTTTGGGTGAAATTTATTGGTTTCCCTTTGGCATGTCCTATGGATCACTACTTTATCATGTTCATAGAAAAAGAGATGTAAAGCAACTTTTAGGATCCTAAAAAGGGTTTCAATTGAATGGATATCCAAAGCTTTTTGGAATACTATGAAGCTCAAATTTATGCTAAGTTCCTTTCTAGGAGAGTAAATTGCGTCCTCTACTATTACAGCCCAGTTGGATATGAGTTGGATATGATTTCCTTCCTCATTGTGGTGGTAAGAGTAAATTCAAGGATCTAAAGGATTAGTATTTGTACATTATATGGATTATAAAGCTAAGACTTTTGAAAAAAAAAGTATTTACTAGTTTAATCACACCTCCCCTCCAAGCATATAGGACATAGACATTTCCAAATTGAAATGTTCATCTCTATGAGAAGAACTATTAAGCATTCTAGTTATCTTTATAATTTTATTTCTTAAATCTGGTTATCTAGGCAGAATTGCAACTTGATATTCTAGGAAACCATTTCTTCTTCAAGATGGGTTGGAGACACCATTAAATAAGCTACATGGAAATTAGTCCCCTTTTCTATTCTCATAGTTCTTTAAACAATCATTGTCTTAGCCATTTGCACTTCCATCTCTTGTAGTATCTTGAGTCCCAAAATTTCTTGGTATTTTAAGTGATTCGAACTTAGAGGGGTTATGTAAGGCCTTCCATATATAAAATAACATGGAGACATGTGGAATTATGAAACCTATTATTTTATACAAATTCTTTCATGGAAAAAATATATAAAGCAACTTTGAGGATCCTAAAAAGGGCTTCAATTGAATGGATTTCCAAAGTTTTTGGGAAGATTAAGAAACTAAGATTTATGTTAAGTGGATTTCTAGGAGAGTACACTATGTCCTCTACTATTACAACCTAGTTGGATATTCTTTCCTTCCTCACTGTGGCAGAAAGAGGAAATTTAGTGATGTAAAGGCATACTCTTTGTAGTTTATATTAACTTACAAAGATAAGCCTTTTGCAACAAAAAAGGGTATTTATTGGTTCAATACTCATCCCCACTAAGAATATAGGTCACATACATTTCAAAAATAAACATTAGAGGAAATTTGAGGTCTAAAATGGGCCTGCTAAGGAAAATAATAAAATAATACTTAAAATAATAAAATAATAGCTATTAATTTTGGAGGAAGAATGAAAAAAACTACTTTTTGTGTTCGTATTTTCGACATATCTCCCTGTGATTTTATTCAAATTATGAGCGGGAGAGCTCATTGGATGTGGAATATAATTCCACATCCAACGAGTGCCCACACTGCATACTTTTGACGGACACCGCTATTCCAAAAACAAGAAAGACCTTGAAAATGTGACGATGACAACATCATCATGTTTTTCAGGTATTTTTTTATTTTTGGGGTTGTGGGGTCTGTCAAAAGTATGCAGTGTGGGTACTTATTGGATGTAGAATTAAATTCCACATCCAACGAGCTCTCCCGCTTGAAATTTGAGTAAAAAAAGGGAGATATGTCAAAAAAACAAACAAAAAAAGTTGTTTTATTTTATGACAAATATGTCAATTCAACCATTATGGTTGACTCGCTTTATTTAAATTCTATTGGTTCTTGAATTCCAACTCACAAAATTTATTTTTGCCCCGTTTTCTTATAAGGCCCATTTTAGACCCCAAATTTCCTCTAATGATATTCATCTCTATGAGAAGAACAAAACCCTCTGGTTATCTTTATGGTCCTATGACAAAGATTTCTTGTAATTGGTAAATGGATTAGAAATATTTCTCCTATGAAAAAGATTACTTTTTAGACAGGTCTATACCATTTTTACAGCACTATGGGCAATTCTAGGTCTGTTTGTGGCCTCACGCAGCCCTAAAACAACATTCATTTCTAATTCTGGGATGATTGTGGGAAAAGAAACATGAGAGTAACACATATGGGCATGAAAACTACCACAAATCACAAACTTGGACATTATATGAACTGTTCTGAGCCTCTAAACAAAATTTTGGGAGTAGTTCTAGCCTTTAGGTTCATTACAAACATCAATGAGTAGTACCAGCAGTTCTGGGCATGTCTAGCAGTAGAAAGAATCCTCCTATCCATATTCTGGGCTGACTTATGCAATTGAATAGTAGTTATGGGCGTGTTTTAGCAGCAAAGAATGAGCATAAATCCAATCCTGGGAAAATGATGTGAGCTGAGAAGCAATCATGCAAAGAACTAGCCAACACAGAGCCCAGGAATCATTCCAATAAGTACCCCAGTTTATCTCAACAAACTCATGCTCAAAAATACTAGGAATTAGCCCAGTTTAGCTCAATAAAACTCCAATTGACCACCCATGCAAAAAATGGGGTAACAATCCTAAAGCGTTATTTTATCTCCTGAAACAATGTTTTTTATTAATATTTCTAGACTACTATCCACTAATTTCGAACAAAGTTTGGTCTTGGATATTTCCAAGATTATAATAGTTTCCTTTCATGGTTTTTATTTTTACTTTGATTCTGAAGAATATGTTTACTAATTGGGAGTTTTTTTCATTGAAGGCTAATGCGTTCTCAGGAGGTTTGGTGATTGGGTGGACCTCTTCTATCTTTCTTTCCAATTCATTTGTAGTATTTTTAGTCCTATGCATGATTTTTCATAGTCATGGATTAGGTAAATAGTTACATCTTCTTAATTTTTAAGACCCATATGGGGGTTGAAAAGAATTTTGGACATCACTATTGTCCTGTGACTAGGTCAATTTTTATTCAGGAAATATGGGTGGAGAAATAGTGGAACTCATTGTAGAAACTACACCTATGGAAAACCTTCTTGATGCCCTAAATTTTGAGAATGCATAAGAAGTAATTCCATGCATAATTGTATATTCTAGTACCATGTAGTAGATATATTAGGTCTATGCATAGTGTACAATATCTCAAAATAATCTTGCGAGGTAGATTTATTAGAAACAAGAAGCAAGTAGTTGTTGCATTTAAAAAAAGAAAAAGGTTCTGATACAAGTCCCCCTTTTTAGCATGGCATTTAAACATAGAATATTATCATGGGAAAATCATTTCACAAGTAAAAGAAAGGTGTCATCATCCACAATTCATTTAGGGTATGGAAGTCCTTATTCTCAAATTCATTGGTTGAACTTGATGCTTGAACTGATGGTAAGTGAGGTTTTTGTTGTAAACTCACCTAGAGTAAGTTAAAAATGAAAGATTCCTATCTAATTAGAAAATGAAAAATTAACTTACAATATTTATGGGGCATTTTTTACCTATATATTGCTCATAAATTGCGAGTTACTCATGCAATTTGAGTGCTAGTTGTTAATGTTTTAGGGTAATTAGGGTTTTACAACAATTTTATGAATTTGTGCTTTAATGAAAATAAAATAAACCAAAGTACTAATGTGAAAGTACAACAGTGACAAGGTCACGTACCAACCTTAAGATTCCAACCATGGTCATAGATCAAACTTAACAAGATCATAACATTCACAACCAAACACTAGCACGTCAATAAGGGTTACAACCCAACCTAGGTAGGCTCAAACTATCACAAACCTACCCTAGAAGCCTTGAAACAATCACAAGCCATATTTAGCAACCTTCAAATAGTCATGGCCTAGCTCCAATAATCATGGACCAATAGTTAGTATCTCAATAAGGTCACGTGTGAGGTAGAGACAGAAATAGCCATGCATAATTAGTATATTCTAGTATCATTCAGAGAAGGAGAAACAAACCATTATATGTAAATAAAAATAGAGCAAGAACTGCATATCAAATGTATAAAGTGCAACGCCCGCAGGGGTGTAGACTGACTGGAAAGTGCCATGTAAATGAAGGAATGTTGTAAAGGAGGTCTCAAGTTCAAATCTCACCTTGACTTATCCATGCCCCATTCTTGCGGGCTATGTGGATGCACCTGGGGTTATAGTGGCAGCCGACGGGAATGAACCCCATGTCACGCGAGTACCAGAACCGCCCAGTTACCGATTCCCGCAATACAAAAAAAAATTTATAAAGTGCAACCAATAGATTACTAACATTCCATCCAATGTACCTACCGAAAACCCTATGGATAATTCTAGTGGTTTTAAAAAGGACAATCCTCTTATCCTGCAATGTATACAAAAATGTTTGCTTCGCTTGGAAGAAGAAGCCACAAGAAGTGTGCCATATCTCCGAGCTTTATTGGTTGTGATTCATATTATAGTGTTTGGAGGGTACCTAAAGCTTCTTAACAGGTAAGAAAACTTGAGTTACGTTGAGGTTATGTAATCATAAGTATTATAATCTATTGGAATCACAAATGGCTTAAGCTAGTATCATAGTGATGGAAGTAAGGGTATTAATTCTATCTATTCAATAAGTGACATGTAGTTAGTGTAATGAATCGAATAGTTACCAATATTACTATACAGGATAGTACAACCCTATTATAATAGCATGAATCCCATTGAACATACTGCTTATATCATGTACATATATTGTAAGTGTGATCTACATTATATCTCTAATCAATGTGATATCAATAAACCACTCATATCAAGAGCGATAGGTTATCCAGTAATCAGAACCATACTAGACCTTATAAATAAGTGATTTCTCCATGTTATCACCCTCTGTTTATTCGTAATGAAGATGATATGTATATTGCTTGGAAAACATTCCTTCTTTGGACATCAATCCCTAATAGTTCCATCCCTCCAGTGCTATTCATTTTGGCATATATATGTCTAGACTACTATCCATTAATTCTCAACAAATTTTATGTGAATCCATCTTTTAAGTCCATGTTTTACTAAGTATACTAAGGGGTGAATAAGGAAGAAGGTACCAATATTTTGGTTGAAGCAAGATGCAGAATAGTATGTCGCTCTTATTGTTTTACCCTTAAAGTATTGAATTAGAAAATGGCTATCATCATACAAGTGGAAAGAATGTTTTGCATAGGAAGCTTGAGTCTATATATGTGGAAAATGCCTGGCTTCCATTGCTTGTAGAAATTCAATGCACTAGAGGGTTGAAAGAGGAAATTTAGTGATGTAAAGTCCTAATCTTTGTACTTTATATTAACTTACAAGGATAATCCTTTTGCAACAACAAATAGGTATTTATTAGTTCAGTATTCATCCCCACTAAGTATATAGGTCACATACATTTCCAAAATAAAATATTCATCTCTACGAGAAGAACAAAAAACCCTCTGGTTATCTTTATAGTTTTTTTTTAAATTGGTTAATATAGGAAGAGTTTAAACTTGATCTTCTAGGAAACCATTTCTTCATCAGGATGGGCTTGAGACACCAATAACTCAACTATATGTAAGTAATTCCCCTTTTGTATTGTTATACTTATTTTAGCAATTTTTATCTTCCTTTAGTCTAGTCTTCATTTGAGACATTTTCTCATCTATCTTATGTAGTATATTGTGTCCCAATATTTCCCAGTATTCTAAGTGATCCAAACTTAATGGGGTTATTACCAATTACAAGGAAATGCATTCTAGAAATATTTGTCCTATGACAAATATTGCTTGTAATTGGTAAATGGATTAGAAATCTTTGTCCTATGACAAAGATTACTTTTTAGATAGGTCTATACAATTTTTACAACACTATGGGAAATTCTAGGTGTGTTTGTGGCCTCAAGCATCCCTAAAACAACATTAATTTCTAATTCTGGGATGATTGTGGGCAAAGACAACATGAGAGTAACAGATATGGGCATCAAAAGAACCATAAAACCTCATTGGGAAGTAAGGCTGCTATTGAAGTTCAATGAAGTTATTATGAAAATTATTTTGCAAGAAGATTGTTGACATGCCTCATTTAATAAAAGAGTCATAAAGAAATAATGTCTTACTATGTTGGGTGTGTTTATATAGGCATGTTTAATATTGATGCAAGTTAACAAAAATACGTAATGGAAATTTCAATTCTACATAAAACATTTTATCAAAATTATAAAACCTCAATATCTGAGCTGTTAAGGGCAAGAGCATGGGTAAACATAGTGATAAAACCTCAATTTGGGTTTACACCAACCATCTAACAACCAGTAAAATTAATTTTGGGCACACTCCAGCAGTCAAAATGTGAGTAAATTGAATTAATGTTAGGTCTATGGGAAGAGACAGAGTGAGATAATAAGACCTGGGATTGTTTTGAGGATAGAAGTGGTGGAAAAAGTAGACATGGATACATTTTGGCAATCTTGGGATCATGAAAAACCCTAGATCAAAGTCCTGGGAACATGTAAGGTTAGATCTCGGCACATAACATAGTTAAAGAGGCATAATTTCACCCGAACTCAGTTGTAACAAGAACTAAAAAACATTTATGGATAGGTCTAAGTGCATTCTAGGAATTTAAAAAGGAAATGAACAACCTCTGGGCATGATAAAGAAGTCTTGGCTGAGCCTGCACATTGTTTCTACCATCAAACTTCAACCATTTTTTAAACTGGACAAGTTCTGAGGTAATAAACAACAGCAGACAACAACAATTTTCAGTAGGTTGAGCCTGGTTTATCCTTCCAAACAACAATGAAGAATCCCCAACTCCAAAGCTGGGAAATATTTTACGAGCAACAAGAAACATATTTCTAGAAATGGATATGGAAGCTGGAAATTACTAATCTAAGATCACATACCTTCTCCTACAACTCAATCTAGATAGATTAGCAGCCCCACAAAGTTCTCTGTTGATGCTCCTAATTTGACAAAGAGAGACATTGACAACAGTGTTAAGGAGATACACAAATATTTTTGAAGTCACATATATTGAACAAAAGGAGACCCAAGATCCAAAACTTCTCATAAACTTCCATATTGTGCATCTTTATTAGGTTAAATTTGATAGATATATGGAGAAAATGCTTTGTTAGATTCCACTTGTGTAATGATTCAAGGATTCAACCTGACTGAAGGATCCAACTACTGCTACAACAATTGCTTCACAATCTACCATGCAAACCTATCCAAACTTTCCATGAGTGCCCCATGCACGTTGAACAATACTCCAAACAAGGCATGAATGGTCACACAAGTAAATCGCCCCCTATAGGGATTTTGTTTCATGCACATGAATCCCTAACACACATCAAACGTTGATTTTTTAAGTCTTTTATGACTATTGTTTCAAACTTTTGGCACCTTCTCTAATGAAAAAGGCAATATCAAATTTGTATATTTTTATTCTAGGGAACACAATGGACTCAAAACCCCTCCAAATAGTTTGTAAATGAGAATTAAGTTCTCTTACCATGCTTGCTCATTCCCAAAATTGGACTAGAACTTACCAAAACTATTTTTATGTTGTTATTCATCACCTTTTGAGGATGAAACATGTGCAAAAATGTCTTTCAACCCTTAGATTCAGCCCATATTCAAAGGTTATGTCTTCTTACTACTAATTTATAGTCGAAATAGACCCAAGATTGGAGGGACAAGGTGGTTTGATGGTGGAGAAGTGCATTGTATTCTCCAAGGGAGCATTCCCATAAATCCACAATCTATTTTCAATGATGTTGGTTTCTATTATGGTCATGACTCAACCTCAACAAGATCATAACTTTCACAACCAAATGCTAGCAGGTCAACAAGGGTTACGAACCAACCTAGGAAGGCTCAAATTGTCACAACCCATCCCTAGCAGTCTTGAAACAGTCACAAGCCATATCTAGAAACCTTTAAATAGTCACGTCCTAGCTCCAATAATCATGGACCAAAACTTAAGAAAACACCTGCATCTTAATTGGATTGCTAATAACAAGATGGAAACCATCCTCTATATCATGCGAAGGCTCAATTAAACCCCTAATTTTTGTGCCCTTTGAATGAAACAATACAAGGCATGCAATGAAAGGTTGGTAACTGAATTACTAGTTGTTGGTCCTTCATAGTCAGCGTAATGGCTCTCTCCAAATCAATAGTTATCTCCCTTTGTTTCCTTACTTGTCGGAGGGCCGAAGGATGGACAAAATGATGTGAGAAAGTTGCAACTATCTCCCTCTATTTTCTTACTTGTTTGAGGGCCAAAGGATGGACAAAATGCTATAGAGATAATTGTAGCTATCTCCCTTTGTTTTCTTACTCGTCGGGTGGAGGAAGGATCGAAAAATGCTGTAGAGAAAGGTGCACAAGTGCGAGAGGTAACACAATATTGTATCTAGTGTCGATAATGTTAAATGTGTTTTATTAAGTTGACAAGGGCCATAAAACCAAACTCAATCGTTGAATTCCTTATTTAAAACAAATGCCTTTTCTTACCTTTATGATGTTATCCCTCATTTAATGTGTGTACTTCAATATGTAATGTTCCATGTTGTCATGAACTTATAGTTGGGGTATGTAGTTATATTACGATGATTATAGTTTGATGTGGAAGATAGTGTGGAATTAAATTATCAAGGTTGTTCTTCGATATTGTATTGAAAATGGCAGTTGCTTGGTATTGTATGATTTTCTTATCTTGGTTTTGAAGTAAGGAAATTTTCACCACATGTTTAGCCTTCTATTATGATGGAGATATGACAATGATGATGAAGATGACGATGATGGTGAAGACAATGAAAACAAGGAATATGATTATGATGATGATGATGATGATCACGTCAACGACGATGATGGTTATGGTGATGACGATGAAGATGATGATGATGAAGATGGTGATGTTGATGACGATGATGATGATGACTGTGATTATGATGATGATGATGATGACTGTGATGATGATGATGATGATTATGAATATGATGATGATGTAGATGGAGAATCAAATGTTGTCACAAATTCCACACCCTACTGTCAAATATCTGATGAAGCATCCTCCAAGTGTCATCGCAAATTCGACACATTTCTGTCGCATATCGGACGACATATTGTTACAAAGTTTCATCGAAAAACCTATGCTAAGGACGTCGAATATTCGACAATTATTAAAAAAATTGAAACGTACAGTACTTTTCATCATTCCAAACCGACAAAAACATACTTTACGTCGGATGTCATCGGATTTTGGGTTCAAATCCTGTTTTGAAGGTCGTCTAAGATAGAGATTCAGAACTGAATAGATGACGAGTTGAGTGAGTTCACTTGGTTTAAACCACATAGCTACTTCTTCTAGTTATATATAGTAATATTGTAGAAAATGGACTACTAAAAGAAGGAAATATAATAGTCATGGACTTAGCGAAGGAATAACTTATGCAAAAATGATACGAACAATGAAAATAAAACATCAAAATCGAGGTTTTCTGATTTTCAATACCTGAGCGATGAAAACTGGAAATAGGAACTTCGACGTTTCTTTATTTGAAAATACAAAACTTTTGATATTCAAAATGTTCCAAATCAGATCCCGAGGAAAACATATGGTGTTCCGAATTGGAAAAAATATGGTGTTCCTTATTCACAAATCCTAAATTAGGGAATTGAAAATCGAAACATAAGGTCTTCCTTATTGGAAAACATAGGACATAGATTTTCGGATTCCAAAATGTCGCAAATAGGAACACTGACAAGTTCGTATTTGAACACATAGCTTTTCTAGATATGTTGCAAAATCAGAAATCACAAGATAGGATGTTCCTTATTGGAAAACATAGGACATAGATTTCCAAATTTCAAAATGACAGAAATTGGCAATATGAACATGGACATGTTTGGATTTGAACATAGGATTTCCGTATATGTTGCAAAATTAGAAATCAGACATAAGATGTTTGTTATTTTCACATGTAAAATTTCTAGAAATCAAAATGTTGATGGTGATTATCGCCAGCCTGTATTATGGAAGATCCAGAAATGAGAGATCGACTGCAACAAAATGCACAAGTTAGGAAGAACCTACTCTTAGATAGGTGGGTGTAGAATTGTGGTGGGTGTTTTTTGAATGACGTTCAAAGTATGAAAATTTCTATGTTTGCATAGGGTCTAGGTGGTTATAGGTGAGGCTCCCACATGAACAAAATCAATCAATATCTAGCAGAAGCAAAGTAAGAATACTTTTAAAAGGTGTCAATGGAGACGAGGCAGTATTTGGACCATGTCGAGAAAGAGATTCACGAGGGGAAAGGGGTGCAATAAGTTGATGAGGAACAGATGGAGTGGGTGGAAAATATTGTAGATATGCGCTCATCTCAAACCCATGAGATGAGGCTTGCTAAGACAATGTCATTGTACTTGAAAATAAAAATTATTCTTGGGAGAGCTATGATGGATTCCTAGTGGAGCGAGTATGAGTTGGGAAAGTGCGTGAATGCACTTAATGAGTGGAGCAAGGGATACATATTTAAAATTAATTCTATTATGAACATAATAGTGGATTTAATTAAGGATAAACTCACAATATCCAAGGTCTTCAAGATGAGGACCTCGAAGAGTTCACCTAGAGACTAGAATCCTAAAGCCAAGGAGCATGTGGTAACTATATCTAATGAAGCATGATGTTTGTGTTTCTGCTAATTATTTTTCTTCTAGAATTGGAGTCAGCAGTTAGTAAGTATGTTTTTCAATCCTCAAGGGATTATGGTTTCTCTTTGTATTGGTTAGTTTGACGAGATTTAGACAGTTGGTGGTTTAAGACTTTAAGGTCGTCTTCGT
>LPNX011169733.1:1690926-1805596 GCA_001517045.1 Pseudotsuga menziesii | reverse complement strand
TATATATATATATATATATATAATAAAATATTAAATGTACAGAAGAATTGATTGATATATATTATTAACAACTAAAATGACATTTATATTTTTGCATAAATAAAATGTTATTGCATCTTAACATTTATAAAAAAATATAGTTATTTTTCATTGTTTTCTAAATATTATTATAACATTAAATATCATTATAAAGTTGATCAAATTCATATATTAATATAAGTTAGAAAATTTAAATATTATTCTATCTCAAAATGTATAAAAAATTATTTTTCATTATTTTACATAAAATATATATAAATACTATTACATTATCATAAAAAAAATTCCAATTATTTTTCATTACATAACATAAAAATAAAATTACAAAACATTATTATATATTAACAATAAAAATATTACATAGTATTGAACTTTCATAAGATTTTATTAATATCTATCCTTACCATATGAAATGGCATATACATCAGCTCAAAATTTATTACATAATCTAGTTATATTTCATTAAATCTAATTATATTTCATTATTTCGTAAAATTATTTGTAAATATTTACAACAATTATATAATACTACGCAAAAATTAAACTATTTTTATTATTATATAAAAATGGAAACTATTAAAATTTATATATCAAAAGCTATATATTATTAGTTTAAAAAAAATCAAATAAAATAAGTTATATATTATTAAATTTTAAATGTTAAAAACATGATTTATTTTATTATTATATATACATTTAGTTGTAAAATTAACCAGCATAGATCCAAATCCTAGGCTCTATCAAGCGCCGAGAGGGATCAACTCTCTCTAGAAGCAAACCTCTTCTGAAGTATTACACTCAATGAGCTATCAACTTTGGTGTGTCCTATATATACCATTGATTTGAGTGAAACTAAAAGACACATTGTGTTTTTTTATGATCCACATTTTTGGGGGGGATAATTAAATTTTAAATTTTTTATTGTTTTGTTAATTTTTACTTTTTTATTGTTTTGTTAAGTAGGAAGATTACAACATCTCCCCCATATTAGGTTTTTTGTGGCCGACATTTATTTTGTTTTATAATTAAAAAATCTATTTTTTTATTAATAAAAATAATGTTACGTAATGTTACAAGATCTCCCCCATACTGGACTGTAGAGAGCCTCTCGACTCCATAAGTATGATATTAATTTATGTATAAACAATATTTATTAAGTTTTTTTTATTTTTTATTTTTAAACAAATATGATTACTATAAGTTTTTAAAGTTAAATATGAACAGTTTACAGAGATCAATATATTAACTAGGTTTTTATTATGCTTTAACAAAAGTTTACTCTATTAATTAGGTTTTCCTCATTAATAATTAAGAATTTTATTTTTAGATTTATGCGTCCGCCAAGGCTCTGTACTCTATTTGCCTCCTGTTAAATAATAAGAACTTGTTTAAATCAAATAAATGTACTTTTTTTATAACAGAAAATTGCCCATATTGTATGTGGATTGATAAGTTAATGCTGCAAACATATTTTTGATATATTCACACCTGTTGGATTTTTTTCCTTAATATTTACAATTTAGGTAAAAATATACTTTAAAAAAGAAAGGGTTTAAAAGATTTCTCGTCTTTATGCCTAACTCTTCTTCACTCCCGGCTATTTCTGTAATAGCAAGTGGATCGATCAGCCAGCTTCCTCATTTTTCTGCCCACGGTAAATAGGTGGAAAGAAAGTAAAGCTGTGTCCGGTGGAGAAAGAGTCGTGAGGGAAAGAAAATGGATATATTAAGATAGAAAGCAACGAAGTCGGCTGAACCGGTACAAAAAATGAATTCAGCCACTTTATGAATTGGGATTAGACGTGTTGCTGGAGAGAGTTTCAGACATTATGCTAGGCATGAGGCTGCTCGATTCTACATGGGATTTCTAGAAGAGGGACAAACCCAGCGTACCCTCGTATTCCTTCCTAGCTTGGCTTCAGCAACAGGTTCTAAGTAATTCTGTCCTGATAAAATAATAAGCAGCACCAAGTAAGCGATTCATTCAGTTTTTATATAGGGCAAAGTTCTAGGTCTTACTTAAGGCGGATAAAGACTAACGAAAATAACAGTTCGCATAGCATAAATAAATCCAAGTTCAAATGAATCAAAAGAGACTTCATAGAAAACATTGTTGCAACAATCAATCAATAAGAAATTAGTAAAGGGGACTTACATATGCAGAGCTAGAGATGGACCCCTGAGATTGAGTGTCTGCGTGAATAAATATCAGTTAGAGTTGAATAAATATCAGTGGGCAGGAGGTATGATTTGATTATCCTTCCTTTCCTCATCCTCCACTGCTAGAGAAGCATCATTATCATCGTGAATATGAGTAGGACACAACCCTCCTCATCGTCCACAGTAGCTGGATGAAGATCTCCTTCATATTGGTTTAATTTTAATTTTTTATTATTTATTATTTATAGCCGACATAACGTTACATAACGTTACAACGTTACAACGTTACGTAATGTTACAACGTTACGTAACGTTACAAGATCTCCCCCATACTGGGCTGTAGAGCGCCTCTCGGTGCAATTAATCTCATATTATTCAAAATCACAGATAATAAAATGTAGTTATAAAACTTCAATTTCAAATTAATCAAAATCACATATAAAGTTTCTTCTCATTTTTTGAATAGCTACTTTTGTTATATTTATTGTATGTAAGAAAGTTAATATGTAATTATTTTTAATGGGTTTAATAATATTACCTTCGAAGTATTTAAAAAAAATACATTAATATTTAAGGGAACTCCGCCTGGTGGCCACTATGATCATGTCATCCTCCGAATTTAAGGGAACATCATGTATACATGATCTCACGGTTGGGATACTTCATACCCCTTGTACAAATATACCACCACCTTTCATCTCTAGTTTCAACATGATCGATCGTCTAAAAGGAATTTTGAATCTACCTGCTTGTAGTCAAATCTTTGTCCAGTTGAAGCACACCCAAGAACATCCCATGATGAACTAGTCAAATGAATTTCTTCATTCCAATAGCTTCCACACTCAGCCTAAGTTCCTGATCATTCTAGAAAAGTTTCATGGGGGTGAGCTTCGAGGATGCTCTAATATCCAAATTGATTGCAATATCAGAGGACTGACTATTGGTACTACGATGGTTAAACGCAGGAAAACAAAGTGCAAGCACCATGTCGGCACGATTCGTTATCATATGTTGTGCATCATGTCAAAGCAAGAGAAATATTGTGTAATATTTTATTGGAATTCCTATAAACATGAAAAAATATGATGAAGAAAAAATTCCCCTATATCTCCCTTATCCTAAACTACCAGTGTTCCAAGATGGATGATTGAAGGGAGCATCTCCAATTCACCCAATCAATAGAAACTCCTGAGTCCCTAGCCAAAGTCTTCAAACTATATTAGGCCTTCACATAGTCCAATGATTTTTTTGGACATGTAATCCAATTTTTTATTGAAATTCCTATAAACATGCAAAAATATGATGGAGAGAAACTTCTTCTAGAGATCGCTTATCCTTAATTTCCAGTGTTCCAAGATGGTTGATTAATGAGCGCATCTCCAATTGGTCCATTCAATAGAAACTATGGAGTCCTTAGAGACTTGGATATTTGTAACTCCTTTAAAAAGTAAAAAATAAAAAATCCCTCAAGGGAAAGAATTTCAACTCTTGTAATTGTTCTTGTACCACACCCTATCTAAAGAGAGAAAAAGTTATTTTCATCCACTATAATGTGCATACTAGACTTGCAAGGTATCCTTCGTGATAGGAGGAGCTAGGGTTTGAATACTTGCATGGTAGAGATGTTCAAGGTGTTGGGGTCTATGTTGGTGTTGGGCTGCAGGATGTCCCCATTTTCTTGGCCTCCTGCAGGGTGCCATGGTGGAATTAGGGCAGGGGGATCCCGCCCGCGATGGGGGTTCTCCTAGTGTGAGAAGGAAGGACCTGACAGAGGACGGGAAGGGGGACGAGTAAAAACCTATTTCTAGGAATAGCAAACTCTTGAGTCTAGGAGGTTTCTTCCCAAAAACGGCTTCCATCCTGGCGATTCAGATTAGATTGGAGGCAGTCAGGGGAAAGATCGAAACTTGGAAGGAAAAGGCTCTAATAGGGAAATTTGTGGGGATATGGCCGAAGGAAAAAGACTTGATCAAGTAGATCAATGGGGTGTGGAAACCTAAAAGCCACTATGATCTCTAGCTGGGGTCCAAGGGTTTTTTTACCATTATTTTCTTCAACCAGGAAGACAGGGATAAAATCATGGAGGGTGGTCCATATTTCTTCTTCTTAAATGGCTTGTTCTTGTGGCCATGGAAGGAGTGTTTCAACCCAAAAACAGAGGACATGACTGTGGCCCCAGTGTGGATTCACCTCTTTTCTCTCATAGGGGAATACTGGGACTTGGAAACCTTGCGGGACATTGGCAATAGCTTGGGAGAATTCATTAAAATAGCAGAACAAACAAGGATCCAAAGGTATACGGCCTTTGCCCAAATTTGTGTTTACATGGATCTATATAGAGAACTACTAGAAGCAATCAGTCTAAACTGGGAAGATGAGGAATGGATCCAGCCCATTGATTGTGTACAGTTCCCCTTTAGATGCCAGCACCACCATGAATATAGCCATCTAGGAAGAAACTGCCCTAGAGATGGCCCCCGGTCAGATCCGGCTAGCCTTGCACTGCCCAATGTTCTGGTCGAGTATGTGTTTACCCAGGTTAGAAACAGACATCGTAGTAAAGGGGGGGTAAATCCTCAGCTCGCATGGAATCTACGTGCAACGAGAAAACTCAAGGGAACTCATTTGAAGCGTTAGGGTCTTTGGAAGAGGGAGAAGAGTCTCAGGCTGTGCCAATGACAGAAGATCCGCAGGAAGGCCAATGCAAATCTCTATATCTTAAGGAATCCCATCAGGTGGAAGGAACAGAGGGGGATGAAGGGGAGGATATGGATCTGGGCGAGTTGGACCTAGATGCCATAGAGGAAGAATGCAAAAATAAGGGACAAGAGTATGTCTCAAGACGTCAACTGGAACTTCTCCAACAAGCCATTATCCGAACAGGTGCGGTGGAAAGCTTGGGGATAGACCCAGACGCCTAGAGGGGCAGTAAGAAGAAGTCTCCAGAGGAGGAACTACGTCGGGGGAGGAAGACAAATAAGCAACGCATAGCAGAGGTTGGAGTTCACTTGATCGAATCCGGTCAGTACCCTACGATCCAGATGGATTTTTCTGAAGCTAAAAAGGTTTTCCAATGAAGCTCATTTCATGGAATATTAGGGGATGTAGTAACCCTAGGAAATGGAAAGCAATAAATCATAAGATTAAGCAGGAATCCTCAGACATTTTGTTCCTCCAAGAAAACAAATGTAGTTTTGGGGGTCTCGCAAAGATTAAAGACAATATTTTGAAGGGAATTCAGGTAATGGCCATCGATTCAGCAGGAAAATTGGGTGGTATGGCTATCCTTTGGAAGCCATGATCAGTGGAATTCTCCAACTGGTGGGCCAACAAGTTTTCCCTAATGGAAAATTTCTACTTTCTGGATTCTGGAGTCCAGGGAACGGTAGGAAACATCTATGGTCCCAGCTCTTTCTCTGAGAAACAATCGTTTATGGTTGTCCTCAATTGGCTACAGGAACAAGCGATGTGGGGATCATGGGTGCTTGGGGGTGACTTCAACCTGATTGCTAACCTTGGGAAAAAGAAAGGTGGCAAAAGAACCCTAGACAAATACCAAGAAGCATTCAATGAATTCCTTACCTAGAGCTCGCTGGTTGACATTGAAACTGAGAGTGGTTGGTTCACTTGGAATAATAAGCGTGGGGGGGAGCACTTGGTGGCCTCCCGTCTGGATCATTTTTTGGTGTCAGAAAATTTCATGCATAGTAAGGGGGGATTTTGGATGATGTCCTCTTGGAAAATGGATCAGATCACTGGCCCATCAGTCTCTCTTGGGATTGGTCTTGCTCCCCTAAGGGGAAACCCTTTCGCTTTGAAAGTTTCTGGATGGAACACAAGAAATTCAAGGAACTGGTTAGTCAGTGGTGGCTGGATCTGGTCCTTCCCCCAAGAACCATAATGTTTGATTTTCAATAGAAACTAAAAGCCATGAAAGGTAAGATCCATAAGTGGAATAGAGAGGAATTTGGAAACATTTTTTAGGACAAAAAACAATTGTTGTTGGAGCTAGATATCATCAACATAAAAGGTATGGAAGCAATATGGGATGAGGATATGAAAAAAAAGAAAAGGACCTCACGGGGCAGTTGGAAGCTAGGGAAAAGAAAGAGGCACTGTATTGGAAACAGAAGGCGAGAGTAAAATGGCTGAAGGAGGCTGAGAGAAACACTAAATTCTTTCATAAATTAGTGATCCAGAATAGGAACAGCTCTAGAATTCATAGGCTCAAGTACAGAGCCAAAAATTGAGTGGACACCAGGAGGGAGATAGAAGCTGAGCTCACTCAAAACTTCTTGGAGATCCTCAGGGAAGACAGGGGAGACCGAATTAGGGACATCGAACAAATAACTAGGTTAGTTCCTAGACTGGTCACTGAAGAAAACAACGAAATGCTAAATAAGCCCATTGGGATGCAAGAAGTCGAGGAGACAGTCAACCAAATGGATTTCGGTAAGGCCCGAGGACCAGATGGAGTCACATCCAACTTCTTCCATTTCTTTTGGGATCTTGTTAAGGAGGAAGTGCTTGATGTTGTGGAGGAATCTAGAACGAAAAAAGGGATCCTTTTAGCCTTCAATGCCACTTTCCTCACCCTTATAGCAAAAGAGGCATGGGCAAATTCCCCTACAAATTCACGCCGATATCCCTCTGCAATGTGATATACAAGATCATCTCCAAAGTCATTGCTAACAGGCTCAAACCTCTCCTCCCGTTGCTTATAAGCCCAGAACAATCTAGTTTTGTCGAAGGTAGGCAAATCCTGGATGGGGTTATTCTTGTTCACGAAGTGGTGCACTCACTCAAAATATCGAGATCCCATGGGATGATGATTAAGATTGATATTGAAAAATCTTACGACAAGATCAACTGGGAATTCATGGAGAAGATGTTGGGAGCCTACGGTTTTTCTCCTAACCGGGTTGAATGGGTCAGCGGTTTGGTTTCCTCACCTTTCTTTAATATCCTCCTTAATGGATCTCTGAATTACTCCTTCCAGCCTTCTTGGGGCATTAGGCAAGGAGACCCCCTGTCCCCTTTCCTCTTCATCCTCATGGCTGAGGGCCTAAGTCATCTTATTACAGCCCAGGTTGAAAGTGGGGCTATTTGTGGAGTAAAAGTGCATGAGGCAGTTCCCTCTCAAACCCACCAACAATTTTTGGATGTCACTATGCTCATGGGGCACCCTTCAATCCAAGAAGCTCGAAGCTTCAAAAAATGTCTGGACCTTTTTGCCCAGGCCTTAGGCTTGGCAGTTAATCCCAATAAATCTCAGGTTTTCTTTGTCAACACTACCCCAGCCACCCAAAGGAATATCTTGAGAATCTTGGCATTCTCTAGAGGGGATTTTTTCCATCTAATTATCTTGGCATCCCCCTGGGGATTGGAAGGCCTAAAGTAGAAGCATGGTTGGATCTTTTGGATAGACTAAAGCAGAGATTATCAAGTTGGGTGCTCCGCCCCCTTAACTTTCCCAGTAGGCTGACTCTGGTCAAGTCCAACTTACAAGCTATGCCGACATACCTCTTTTCGATCTTATCTGCGCCAAAGACCATCCTTAAGCAAATCCGGAGTATCCAATGTAATTTCCTCTGGGGGAAGTGTTGGAGACATTTACCACCATACACACTGTTTTTGGTCAAATTGGCCTAGTTAAACCACTATCCTAAGTATAACTGACATTAATTGACATCAGTGGAGCATTAATTGCCATCGACGAGTCACACCCACACCTACCTACAGTCAAGGAGGCTAACAGGAGCACTCTGGGGATGATCTGAGTGATATTAATGCACCTAATTGCTAACTGGTGGTTACAATCAGTTCAAATAGTCAATTAAGGCACCTCCTCTCATTAAATATATTATTTAATGATTATTTATTATTATTTAATGATCTGGAGTCAACAGGGGCGCCTCCACCAACTTCTAATGATCAGTTCAGCTTCAGTTAACCTCATCGGGGCTCATTGAAGTCATGGAGCACTAGCACTTGATGGTTGTCTTGCTATGACATGTGTTTGATCTCCTTCAATTGAGATTCATTCATTTATTGCACTCTGACTTCATTTAGGGTTTGGTGAGTCAATTAGGGTTTTGGTCAAGTGGTTAACTAAGTGTGATTGAATGGTTGACAGTCAATTAAGCTAGACTCACTCATGATTTCGAATTGCCTCCTTAGGTATTCAAATTTCTCATGGATTCAAGCTATTGCTTGACATTGTTATTGTAACACATTTATTATTTATTGAACATACAGAGAGGAAACCAATTCCGGTTTCGATTAACACCATTTCATGAGTTATTTGTTGATTATTCTTTTATGGGATTAATGCTTTGTTCCTAGATCAATGTGCAAGATTAATAGGTAGAATGGGGAGAAGGCCAAATTCTCCTTGGTTAGTTGGGAGGATGTTTGTAAACATAAGGAACAGGGGGGCTTGGGCCTTAGGGATCCTGAGGTAATGTCGGAGATCCTTGGGGAAAAGGTTTGGTGTAGGTGGGTAAATCATTCCTCAAAACCGTGGGCAAAACTGTGGAACATAAAATATGCCACGGACAGGCCCAGACATCTCCTGATATGGTTTAACGAAGTCCCTAGTGGATCACCCATTTGGATGAAAGCCATGGTGGGTAAAACTATTATTCAAGAGCATAGTTTTTGGGAGATTCAGGAAGGTAGTAGGGTGAAGTTCTGGGAAGACTCTTGGAACCAGTTCCCCATCCTCGAAAGGGATCATCGGTGGGCTCCCATCAAACAACAGGAGCTCGAGAGGGGCAAGATTCTGGTGAATCAATCATAGAGGCCGGGGCCCCAAATGGATCACCATTTGTGGAACTTCCCTGAGAAACCTGATTTAATGAGTGAGGAGGATTGGGAAGCTTTCGAGGAGGAATTGAACAAAATTTTTATCAAGTCTCAAGAAGGCCCTGATATCCTCTATTGGGGTAATTCCTCAAAAGGATCCTTCAGCGTCAACAAAGACTACAATATCAAGATTGAAAGGAATGGGGTGACGGATGACATCTAGAAAAAAATATGAACTGTCAACTTATGGCCCAAAGTGGCCCTCTTTGTTTGGCTTGTTGTCCGAGGAAGGATCCTCACTTGTGAAAACTTGTGAAGGCAAGGGATTATTGGTCCATCCTATTGATGTATGTGTTATCAGGTGGAGGAGACAATGGGTCACTTGTTGGACGTCTGCCCTTTTTCCACTGCTATTTGGGACAAGGGGGCGATAATGTTTAGACAAAGCGACAGGAACCAAGGTCATCCCTCCTAGACAATTAGAGAATGGAGCCCCGGAGCCTTCAAAAACCCCATCATTAGAACCCTATTGGAAGCTTTTCTGGGCATGGCTATGTGGTGTGTTTAAAAGGAGTGGAATGCTAGGATCTTTCGTGACCAGTGAAAATACATGGAGGCGGTATAGAACACGATTAAAAACAACCTGTTATCTTCTATTAGGTGTATGCAGTGGCACAAATAGGATAAAATTATCCGGAGGGAAGAAGTCCGGATCGCAGAGAACTGGGGGATAAATCGTCCAATGATTGATGCTCTGCATTATCGGGACAAACTGTGCATTCCCTCTAGCCCAGCAATATGGTTGCTTCCTCCTCATGGTGTTTTCAAACTGAATTTCGATGGCGCATCTCATGGAAACCCAGGTCTTGCTGGTTATGGTGGCTTGTGCCATGATCAAGAAGGTCGAATCAAGATGGTTTTCATGGGAGCTATTGGGTAGGATACTAACAATTTGACTGAGCTTGAAGGCCTCATCCGGGGAACGAAAGTGTTGATCAGTGGGGGGTTCCTTCCGGCGATAATCGAAGGTGATTCCAACACTCTCATAATAGTGGCCAAGTGTCTTCTGAATGGACAAACAATGGAGAAGGTCTCTCCTAGCTGGCACCTATTGTATAGACTGTACCATCTTTGTGTCCTTCTCCATGCGCACCCCACCATCTCTTTCATCCATGTCAAAAGGGAGGCCAACAAGGCAGCTGACTATTTGGAAAATGCTGGTGTGGAGTGTGGAGTCAGCTTTCAATGTAACAGGCTAGTCAGTAATGAAGAGGAGGAATGGGCCCAACAATGTAGCCACCTGGCCACTAGGGATCTCTCTGGGGCCACACATATGGACGTTTAGATGGAAGGAAGGAAAGATGGAGTAAGATGGCGCGAGCACACCTACACATAGGCTAGCTAATGCGAAAGGGTTTAGGTGGCATTAATGCTCGCTGGTTATGGAGCTGGTACTATGCCATTATTCTGTTTCTCGCCGTCGGCTCTACCATGCTTAGCACTGAGCAAGAGGATCATCGATTGAATAGGACGCATTATCATCGTAGGATGGGGGCTCTCGGTCTCATGATGGGTATGATGCAGGCAATGGTCAGGGATGGGAATGCTCCCACGAGTGTTCATCTCTTTTATTCCGGCGATTTTGATCTCTGCCATGATGAGTTTAGATCCCGAAAGAGCAGGTTCGCGTATTGGTCTTTTGTCTTACGCTGTGTGTTGGAGTTTGGTCTTGTTAGGGTACTCTATCTTCGCCTCCCGCTGCCTATCTAGTCCTTGCAGTCTAGCCCAATGGCCCCCAAGAGATAGTCCAAAGGGGAGGTTGGCCCTAGGACGACGTCAGTATTATCGCTAGTTAAAGGGAAACCTGTCAAACACCAGACACGTCAAGCAACGCGCGCTCAGCTCCAGGCTCAGGAGGAGGCGGAACTCTACAAGGAACATGTTCCGCTCAGTATCAGGCTCGAGGTTGAAATCGTGGTCAAGGGACTTTGGGAAAAGGCGAAAGCCATGCCCTGGGAGAATCTTCATGCAAAATTTGCAGACTGGGTCTTGGATCCAGGAAACACTACTGGTCGTGCCTCAGCTTATGACCGAATGCTCATGATGTATTGGGTTACGGTCCATTTGGTTGGGCATTCCGCAGCACTGTAGGAGGCCAAGAGAGATGGTGACCTGGAACCAGTGCCATTCTGGAAGGAACATAACTCGGAGTGCCATACAATGCATCACAAGCTAGATATCCTCGCTGCTCGCCTGGGATTTCCTTTCCATCCTGTGGACCGTCTAGCCATGGAGATTTCCAGACCTCAGGAGCGGACCGTTCGTAGTGGCATGGTGGATGAAGGAGGCCCAATGGAGGGTCAGAACAAGGCTTATCCCATGAATTCTATTGTGGCGCTTGCGTCCAGCTCGCAGCTCCCAGCTGCCGGAAGTCCATCAGCAGCAATCCCTCATTGGAGCTCCCTCTCTTCTGGTCGGATATGATTTCACTTTCCAGTCTATTTTTTTTCCTGGTTTTCTCTGCTGTTAATGTATCTTGGGCATTTATTAGTTTAGTTAGTTGTAGCTCGAATATTAGCAGGCACTATGCTGCCAATTGGGGTCAGTGTGGCGACAGGCCCCTTAAGTTGTCAATTTTGATGTGGGTGGGAAATCAATGTATCAGAATCAGGAACCATAGTAGGAACAAAGATATTAGGGGGTGCAGGAGGCTATGGAAAAATTCTATAATTTTTTGGCAAACCAGTTAGGTCAAGTCCCGGATTGGTTCCCACAGGACTAGACCAAGGCCCCCCTATTTTTGGGCTGGTTCTAGTTGTATTATACTCTATTATTTGGCTTCTGTATAGTAATACATGTTTTATTTACAAAAACAAATGTGCATACCAACCCCACAAATCCCCTGTTGAGCAACCCAGTCTAAAAACCCATACACATACATGTACATAGTACAAAAGTTATAAACAAATACAATCGTAAACATACCAATTAATCGATATTATAAATTTAATATTTTTCGATAGTTATTATTATGAGAAGTCTATTTATTCTACATTTATGGTGGGATTTGGTCGAAATCCTGTAGTTTTTTTGTAAAATCCAAATCTGGAAGTGTTTAAATTGTGTTTTTGAATTCAGAAGTAGACTTAGCACCATCAAATACCTCACCCAAATTATGCAATTTCAATAGCTAATATATGTGAGTATGAGGCTCTTTAAAGATTTCCAACCGAAATCCAAACAAAATAAGATGAAAAATATGTTTGAAAAAAGTCCAAAACGTTGCATATTTAGACTACACCATTATTATTATTATATTATTTGATTCTATAAATATATAAAAATTTCAAAATAGCCAGATATAAGAAATTTATTTATATTTTAAAAAATATTATAATAAAGTAATTACTTTATTTGTTTTAAATAAAAAAAAACTATATTATACTATCAATTTTGTTTTACATATGAAACACTACTTACATATATAAATACTATTTATTATTTAAATTTTAAATACCAAAAACTACTTACATGTAGAAATATTGTTTAGAACAATTATATATTATTAATCAAAATACTACTTACATGTAAATATTTACAACAATTATATAATGATGATGATGATTAACGTCCACTGAGACCAACTTTGGTCTATAGGACCTTAATTATTTTTATTATTATATAGAAAATAGAAATTATTTAAATTTATATGTTAAAAGCTATATATTTTTATATTTTAAAAATTTTCAAAAGAAGAAAAAGACTATATATTATGAGATTTTAAATTTAATTTTAAAAGTCAATTTATTTTATTATTTTTTTATGAATGTAGTTCTAAATTTAATTAATTTCAATTTAATCAAAACCACATATATAATAAAATGTAGTTGTAAAATTAATTAGTTTCAAATTGTTGAAAATCACATATCATAATTCTTATCATTTTTTGAATAGACACTTCTTTTTGCATGCATTGTATATAAGAAATTGAATATGTGAAATTTTTGAATGGGTGTAACACTAGCATTTCCACCAAGAGGTGCAAAAAAACATCGAGAGGGTAAAAATATTGTGAATTTCTGCAACCCAACCTTTGTGAAGTTAATACCGAGTTTTGAAATTTTAGTTCAAGACATTGTTGACTAAATAAAATTTATATTTGGTATTTTATTTTCGGATTTATTGACTTTTGTAATAAATTTTAACTTGTTTTACAACTCGTCCTTCTTGATTGTGATTTTTTGATTTTACATCTCATCATATTTTGGACCTATCTAATTTTTGAATGTATATAATTTTCCGATTTCCAAAAATCGGAAATCAAAAATTAAGAAAACAAGAAAGTAGAATGTGGAATTCCGACTGTATCTACTTTCGCGAAGTGGAACTTTCGATTTTCGAGTATCGTACAAGTTTGTTTGTTGAATATTTACTTCCTGATTTTACTTAATAATTTTCTCTACTTTCCCAACTTGCAATTTATGATATTACGGATCTCAAAAACAAGAAACAAACTTAAATTTTCAGTTGGATGTTTGTTTCCTGATCTTGGTTTATCGATTTCGCAAATCGGAAATGTAAATGTTTTCAAATTTTATATCTTATGGTGTTTGTTTGATCTTGTCCATTTATCCATACGAAATTTATGGTCAAGATTGTTTTGGTCATTTTAGTTCAATTTTTAAAGAATCAAACTTAGGATTTTTTACTCTACCCAGGTTTGTTTTACTGTACATTTCCCGTGTGTCCCAATGCGTAGACTCATTATTTTGACCTGTAAGTTTTCAATCCCTGGCCATTTTCTCTGGTAAATTTAAACTCTTGTAGTTTTTAGACATGGTTTCTAAAATCAAATAAAAGAAGGTATCTGCTATGACCAGGAATACCAAATCTAAAACGACTCTTCAAGAGTAGAAAATCAAAGATCCCAATGCCAGTGTTTTCAATGACACTAGTGGGTATGTGTATGATTCCTCATATGTGGACACATCCAGAATTTATGCTATTTTGACAATGATTATTTTTCCTTTGTTACTCATGACCTACTTTTAAACATGCACATACACAATTCTCAGCTCCATTGTGTTGCGGCGAGACCTTCTTTTATGCCTTACATGGACCCTATTAAGGGGGAATTATACCATGTCAACCTTAACCAATGAATGTTTAATGATATTGAGAATGCCTCTATTGCTTTGTTTCATCCAGATGTGTCTACTAGGGATTATGCTTTAGAAAACCCCAAGCATCTTTTCCCGCCAATTTTTTTTTATGAAACCCTTTCCAAATTGAATAACGAACAAGTGGTGAAATATTGGCTAGAAGACCCAACACTAGTGATTCTCGTTTCACTTTTGGCATATCTAGTTTCTTGGTTCAAAGATCCTTTCTCGTTGCTGGTCGCCATGTTTTCCAGGTTATTTGGCTTACCCAATTGTTCCGTATTCAAAGCGAAATTGGTCCCTATGGAGAAACCATGTTTTGCTTACAGGTGATTCCTTCAACTGGGTGCAAATTCTGTTTTGCAATTTGCAGGAGGAAATTAAAACAAATTAGAGAACCCCGACCAACCAAAAACCATTTTTCTACGCATTATGCGCATGTTCTTGTTTTTTGGAGCTAAATTGGAATTGGAGCGAGAAATGTCCACCTGTTGATATATTGCGCTGATATGTGGGACAACAATTTCATACCTCGTGTCTATGAGCCCTGTGACCTGTTTCTCGGTTCAATGTACTACACAATTATTAAAGCTAATTCTCTTGCATTCTATCAAAAGGCTATGGAAGTCATTTCTATGTATGGTGACTGGTATGTAAGAGAATATTTCTCTTACCTAAGAATTTGGGGAAGCAATATAGTGCACTTTCTTCCCATAATAATTTCAAACCAAATGACACCGAAAATAATGGATGACCCAGTGGCATATTTGGCTAATCTATTTGCTCATGAGCATACCAAATTTAAATATGCTCATCAAAATGATCCAAATGATTCCATGTTCCAAGAAGCTACCACTTTTCAGGAGGCGATTGGTAAAATCACTGATCTAGAGATAAAGTCTCATCTTTATCTCTTTCCAAAGCATATTAAGAGAAGAACTCTGCAAGAAACTGAAGATAAACTCAAAATAAAAGAATATCTTGAGAAGCATAAGAGAGAAGAAGAAGCGAGAGAACATGCAGCAATGACTACTGCTGCTATTGCTGCTCAACCTAAGAACAAGGGAAAAGGTTTTCTTGAAGGCCCATTGAGCCCCTCTATTAGAACAATGGAAGATATGTCAGAGAAAGTGGAAGAACTCAAAATGAATTTTGAAAAAGTCGGGTCTCAACTACAAACTGAGGCATAGTTAACTTATGTAAATCCAAAAAGACAGAAGTTGTATCATTTTTTGAAAAGGCTCAACTGCCAGACACACGGACAAAATAAAAGCAAGGACTATGTTGGAAATATAAAATAATTTGTTATATGAATACATTAACAAACTTGTAACTAATTGTTTTGTGATCTAGAGAAACCCTAACTGTAGCAATTTGGAGTTGCTTGGATGGCCACTAAAGGGGGCAGGACGGATGCCTCCTACAAGGAGGTATTGATCTATCTCAAAGGAAGGGGTGTTTTCCCCATAGGGGAAAACCCTACAAATATTATCAAACCTATGGATAATCGAGAGTATTTGGGACTAGGAGGAGTGGGAAATGATTGTTCTAAACCATCAAATGTAATTGAAACAAAGGGAAAATCAAACCCAGGCATGAATCGAGGCATCTGTAGTCCATATATCCTAAAATCAGATGCCATTCCATAGTATAAGGTTATGTCAATGAAGATCAACATCTACATATAGCATATGAAAGATCAAGTTGTCATTGTGATAGTTTTGGGTTTTTTGACCACATAACAAGCCCTTAATGGATAAATCACTACTAAATTGAAACACAAAGGGAATATAGAACTAAAATTTGGGTCAAAGGTTGTTTTACGATGGTTTTTACTAGTTTGGAGGACAAAGACAGGGTGTTTAAAAATGAATCATACTTCTTCATCTCCGCAGGGTTGTTTCTCAAATAATAGGTGGTTGAGTGCTTCTCCTTTGAAACAGAGGATTTTACAATGGTGTTGGTCTATCTCCGAATATATTCCATGCCTCATGATTTCTAGGAGGAGGAAACCCTAAATGGTATCGGTAATATATTGGTATCCTTTTTCAAGACTGTAGAGGAAACACAACAAGGGAAATATACTTTGTATGCTAGAATCTCTGTGTCTATGATCATTTCAAAAGCTCTTTTGGAATCAATATGTTCAAGTTACTAATATAATGAATGGATCAAGATGGTGGACCATGAGCATGTCTTGTTTTAATGTCGTATATTTCATGAGTATAAACATCTCTTTCGGGACTTCCCCTTGAACCAGAAATCCTTAAACGATAAGGTAGGAGAGAAGGAGGACATGGAAGGATTTATGATTCTCCTTGGTAAGGTATGTAAATGGAGATCAAAACATACAAATCCTACCATGGAATCTGACCTAAAGAGAAAAATTGATTCGGTGTTATGTCCAATATATAGGGATTGAAAGGACACTTTCTACGACCTAGAGATGATAAGAAATAGAATAACCCACCCCTAAATTTGGATCCCTGTTTGGAAACAATATGTGATTAATATCTTACCAGGAATGTCAATAGAATCCATCAGTAATAGACTAGCAATGTTTCTCCACAACTTTATCAAACTTGGATTCCCTTGGACCAATGGGAACTTTAAGAGAGCATGTCAGGAAAAGAAGCCATTAATGATGAACTAAACCTTTGAAGTATTCAATTATGGATGGCCAAGAAATTACTAGATGGGGATTCCAATCGAAAGGAAACTTAAATATAAAAAAATCCTACTTACTTCTCCTTCATAATGGTGTTTAAGAAAAGAGGAGGATCTAGTAGTAGATATTGACTCAAAATTTGTGGCATAAATTCTCTACCTTCCTCTGGTTGGTGGCCCAAATTCGAGCTCTAACCTAGGACCAAACAAAAAAATGAGGATTCAAGGGGCCATCACGATATCCCCGATGTGATTTGAAGGATAAAACTCTCAATATTCTCAACCTCCATGCATTCTCATCCTTGATATGGGATAGGGGATATAAAACTCTTTGAACTTTAGATATTTAGAGAGATTGTATAAAGGCTAATATTGATTCATGGATATCAAATTCCTTCAAAAACAAAATCCTAAACAGAATCTAGAAAATTCTCTGGGGATTCACTCTTTGGGAAATATGGAAATAAATAAATTACAGAACGTTTAGGGACTCCAAAATGACCGAAGATAAAGTTTGTCTCCATGTCAAAAAAAAACATAATTGAGACGATCAATGTTTTCCCTTGGTGGGAGGCTAAAAAACATTGCTCAGGATGTGAAATATCAATCCTACAATCCTGGATTCCTCATATCTCTTGCATTCCCTCTATGTCACCTACTTTCTCTCCCTCTTCCTCGTCTCCAAGTCACTGGTATCCCCACCCTTTGAGCTTCATTAAGCTAAATTTTGATGTTCATCCAAAGGTAACACAAGATTGGATAGTATTGGTAGTGTAATATGGGACTATACTTTATATATTAGTTGATGCAAAGTTGAAGGCCCTCAATCAAGGCCTTCTCATTACGTACAGGAATGACTACACCAATCTTATTATGGAATGAGACCCCATGCAAATTTTCCTCAACATGTTTAAGAAATTGTAACATTGGGACCTAGTTAGCAAGGTGTCCAGTAAAGAGAGATTAGAATAAAAAATTGAAAAGCTAGTTGAAATCCTTCAAACGCTAAATCATCGGGCGACTTTCACTCCTTCACTTGCATGTTAGGTGATCTGTAAATAAAGTGGTTGATCATTTGGAAAAAAAGTGTTTCCTCTCAATTAGATGATGGTGTTGACTCAGTGTGGTAAGGGATTATTTCCACAAACATAAATCACACATGTTGCTCCATTAGAATTCAGGAAATGCAAACTTGGATGTGGGGGTACGAAAGGGCAGAGGTGGTTAGAAGGGGAAATGGGAGACTAAACCCACAACTCACCACCTAGCCATTTCATAACCAATGACAGGTCAAGGAAATGCATGCTAGGAGGGTAATAAGTTTAATGCATGTATTATTTGGCAAGCCAAGGATTTGAGTGAATTAGTACTTGGTGATCCAGAGAGGTAAAGAGGGGGCAATGGAAACTAGTCGCAATAGTGGGATGACAAGGTTGTCACTTGTGGAGAGTGTCATGGTGATGGAAGTCATGATGGTTGTGAGGGTATGGATTAAATATAATGATGGATTATATTGTTATGCACATGGCTATCATTTCATGATGGTGATTATTGACATCTTGTATTATGGAATCTACTCAAACGAGAGGTCGACTACAACAAAGTGAGAAAGTTAGGAAGATACTCTTAGAGAGGTGGGTCTAGATGGTGGGTGTTCTTTGAATGATTCTCAAAGTATGAAAATTTCTAGGTTTTCATAGGGTTTAGGTGCTTATAGGTGAGACTCCCACATGCCCATAATTAAAGCAAGAATACTTTCATGAGGTATCAATGGATACGAGGTAGTATTTGGACCATTCCAAGCAATATTTTGAGGAGGGGAAAGGGGTGCAAGAATTTGATGTGGAACAAATGGAGTGGCCGGAGAACATTAGGGATATAAGCTCATATCACACCCACGAGACGAAGCTTGCAAAAGCAATGCCATTGTACTGGAAAATAAAATTGATTCTTGGGAGAACCCTGATGGATGCCTAGGGGAGCGAGTATGATTTGAGAAAGTGCGTGAATGTGCTTAATGAGTGGAGCAAGGGATAGATATTAAAAATTAATCCTATTATGAACATGATAGTGGATGTCATTAGGGAGAAACTCACAATCGCCAAGGTCTTCAAGCCCATGACCTAGAAGAGTTCACCTATAGACTAGAATCCTAAATCCAAGGAGCATGTGATAACTATATCTAATGAAGCACGATGTTTGTGTTTCTGTTAATTTTTTTTGTTCTAGAATTAGAGTCTACAGTTAGTAAGTATGTTTTTCCAGCCTCGAGGGGTTTTTGTTTCTCTTTGTATTGGTTAGTTTTATGAGATATAGATATTTGGTGGTTTAATACTTTGAGGACATCGTGGTTTCCCTTTGGGAAGGTNTATATATATATATATAATATTAAGCGTACAGAAGTATTGATTGATATATATTATTAACAACTAAAATGACATTTATATTTTTACATAAATAAAATGTTATTGCATATTAAAATTTATAAAAACATATAGTTATTTTTTATTGTTTTCTAAATATTATTATAACATTAAATATCATTAAAAAGATGATCAAATTCATTTATTAATATAAGTTTAAAAATTAAAATATTATTCTATCTAAAAATGTACAAAAAATTATTTTCATTATTTTACATAAAATATATATAAATAGTATTACATTATCATAAAAAAAATCAATTTATTTTTTATTACATAAAATAAAAATTAAATTACAAAATATTGCTATATATTAATAATAAAAATATTAGATAGTAGTAAGATTTTATTAGTATATATCGTTACCATAGGAAATGGCATTTACATCATCTCAACATTTACGACATAATCTAATTATATTTTATTATTTCATAAAATCTAATTATATTTCATTATTTCATAAAATTATATGTAAATATTTACAACAATGATATATTATTACACAATAAATAAATAAATTTTATTATTATATAAAAGTGGAAACTAATCAAATTTATATATCAAAAGCTATATATTATTTGATTTTACAAATTTCCAAATAAAAAAATTATATATTATTAAATTTTTTTTCCAGAAAAATCATTTAATTTTATTATTTTATATAAATGTAGTTGTAAAATTATAATATCATATTATTCAAAACCACATATAATAAAATCTAGTTATCAAACTAATCAATTTCAAATGAACCAAAATCACATAATCAGAATTCTTCTCTTTTTTTGAATAGGCACTTCTTTATTTTATGCATTGTATGCAAGAAAGTTAATATGTAATTATCTTTAATGGGTGTAATAATATTACGTTGGAAATATTTTTTTAAACATTCATTAATATATAAAATATAATAAGAATCCTCTATGAAAGGTTCCAGGAGGATCATGCCCACCATGCATGAAGTCTGACAAACAAACATGCAAATCATGGAAAACTCCACCTGGTGGCCACCATGATCACATTGTCCTCTAGATTTAAGGGAACCTCATCTAGATGTGATCTCAAGCTTGGGATACTTCATACCCCTCATATAAACATACCACCATATTTCTGCTCTAGTTTTGAACATGATCGATCGTACAAAAGGAATTGTGAATCTACTTGATCGTAGTCAAATATTCATCCAGCTGAAGCACACCCAAGCACATCACATGCTAAATTAGTCAAATGAAGCTCTTCATAGCAATATATTCAACACTCAGCCTAAGTTTTTTATAATTATGGAAAATTGTCATGGAGGTGAGCTTCGAGGATGCTATAATATCCAAATTGATTGCAATATCAAAGGACTGGCTATTGGTACTACCATGGTTAGCAGGAAGATAATAAAACAAAAGCACCCTATTGGAACAAGTAATTCTCATATGTTGTGCATCATGTCCAAGAAAGAGAAATCCAGTGCAAGCTTCTCTGGTGTAGCTCATCCTAAAGTTCGTTGTAGCCTAAGCACAATGGAGGATTGAATGAAAAATAATATTCAATGTCCTAGTCGAAGGAGCTCATTCAAGATTTGGGGAATCTCATGGAGGATTTGGGATCTATTTGCACCTGTGGGATGTGTGTGGGACTCGATATACCAAGAACCATAATTCGCTATAGTATACAAAGGCTCCCTTGAGCAAAAATATCTATGAAAAAATAACAGGAATGCTTGAATCTAACAATGACAAAATGAGATTGGTTGATATACTAGACCACCTGGAAGATTGGACTAGATGCATGGCAAAGGGGCAGATGAATTTTGATGTGAAAATGAATTCACTATCCAAAGATATCACTGACAATGTCTTTAGTAAACCAAACTCCTCCATGCTATAACATAGCCTCATATATCACAAGCACTTAGACTACCTTCCTCAAGGAGAAGGATCAGGGGTGAAAGGAAAAAGAGACACACAAGTGCACTGCATGACCCAACCCATTGAAATTTCATATTCATATTAGCCTTCTAATACTCACATTGGAGGGGGTAGTCTTTAATATCCAACCATTATGGATATGGGGTCACTAGTGAATCCAACCACAAGGAGGAAAGAGCGTTGGAGGAGAGTACATAATCTATTCACTGAGAACTTTATATTTGGAGTAAAAAAAGTAATAAATTTTTTTAATTACATAATATTCAATTCAAGTGTTTGTTTCAAAAATGACAAGGAAAAAGAACATAATATTCAATGTCCATAACATTTGATTGATATCTATCCTTAAAAAGTGAAATGTCATCTAGATATTTACATGATTAAAATATTTTTGCATTTAATTATTAAGGGAGTCTTGGCTAGGAAAACCCCTCAATACTTCAATAAAAAGAGTCAAATGAGCGTTAATTGAATAGTTTAGAAGGCATAACACTTGCTAAGGTTTTGCAAATGGGGTGAGAATAGCTTTTGGAAGGGTGACCTAGCCATTCAACCATAACCATTTTTTTAAAGATATAAAATATATATAAAAAATACGGCATAGTCAATTAACCATAGCCATACAAAAACAATTAACAATTAATGGTAATTCCAAAAATGATATATCATATTTTTACATTTCAAAATTTATGAAAAAAAATAATTATTTTGTAAATATTATTATAAAGTTAATAAAATTTATATATGAATTTTTTATTTTATTTTATAAATATTATTATCAAGTTAATCAAATTCATAAATCAAATTTATATATTAATATAAATTATTATTTATTAATATATAATTATATTAATGTAATTGTAAAAAATCAATTTATTTTATTATTTTCTATGGATATTGTTGTAAAAAAACAATTAATGCTAACTCCAAAAATGATGTATCATATTTTTACATTTCAAAATTTATGAAAAAAATAATTATTTTTTAAATATTATAATAATTAAATATTATTATAAAGTTAATGAAATTTATATATGGATTTTTTATTTTATTTTATAAATAGGATTATGAAGTTAATCAAAATTATAAATTAAAATTATATATTAATATAAATTATTATTTATTAATATACAATTATATAAATGTAATTGTAAAAAATCAATTTATTTTATTATTTTATATGGATATTGTTGTAAAATTAATTAAATTCAAATTATTCAAAATTACATATAATAAAATGTAGTTTTAAAATTAATCAATTTCAAATTATTCAAAATCACATATCAAAATTCTTATCATTTTTTGAATAGACATTTCTTTTTTTATGCATTGTATGTAAGAAATTTAATATGTAAAAATTTTGAATGGGTTTAATAATATTACATTGGACATATTAAAAAATTACATTAATATTTAAAATGTAATAAGAATCCCCCACGATGGGTTCCATGAGGAGCATGCCCACAACGCATGAAGTTTTACAAGCATACATGTGAATCATGCCAACCTCCAGTTAGTGGCCACCATGATAACGTTGTCTTATATATTTAAGGGAACCTCATGCATACATGCTCTCAAGGTTGGGATACTTTATAACCCTCATGCAAACATACCACAACCTTCCCGCTCCAGTTTTGAACACGGTCTATCATTCAGAAGGAATTATGAATCTACCTTCTCTTAGTTGAATCTTCATCTAACTGAAGGAAACCCAAGATCATCACAATAGCTTCAAGACTCTGCCTAAGTTCTTGATCATTATGGAAAATTGTAATCAAGGTGAGCTTCAAGGATCCTATAATATCCAAATTGATTGTAATATCAGAAGACTAGCTATTGGTACTACCATGGCTAGAAGTAAGAGAACAAAGTGCAAACACCCTATTGGCACGAGTCATTCTCATATGGTGTTCATCATGTCTAGGTAAGAGAAAGCTAGTGCATGCTTCTCTGGTGTATTTCATCCATCCTAAAGGTCATTGTTTCCTTATCACAATGGTGAATCGAATGAAAAATAATATTTAATTCCCTAAGTCGAAGGAGCTCATTTAGGATCTGGGGCATCTCATGGAGGATTCGAGAATGTCATGGAGGATTTAGGCTCCACTTGCACCTATGGGACCCGATACACCAAGATGCATACTTCAATATGGTATACAAAGGATCCCCTGAGCCAAACTATCTATGAAAGTGTCACACAAAACCTTGAATCTAACAATGACATAATGAGTTTGGTTGATAGACTATACCGCCTGGAATATTGGGCCAGATGCGTGGTGAAGGGGAAGATGAATCTTGATGTGAAACTGAACTCCCGAGCCAAAGAGATAATGGGAAAGGTTTTCAGTAAATTGACCTCCTCCATGCTACAAGCTAGCCTCATCTACTGCAAGAATTCAAGATTCCCTCCTCAAGGCGAACGCTTAGGGGTGAAAGGAGAATGATACATAAACACGAACTGTAAGGTGCAACCCATTGAAATTCTAGACTCATATTAGCCTTCTAATACTCATGTTGGTGGGGGTAGTCTTCAATATCCGACCATTATGGATATGGGGGTCACTAGTAAATCCAACTCGGGTCCCAGAGGAGGAGAGACTATTCTAGGAGAGTGCAAAAATTATTCACTGAAAACTTTATTTTTGGACTAAAAAAAAGTAATAAAACAATTTACATAATATTCAATTCAAGTGTTTGTTTGAAAAATGACAAGGGAAAAAAACATAATATTCAATGTCCATAATATTTGAGTGATATATATACTTAACAAGTGAAATGTCATTTAAATATATGCATGTTTAAAATATTTTTTCATTTAGGTATTGAGGAATTTTTAGCTAGGAAAACCCCTCAATACTTCAATAAAAAGAGTCAAATGAGATTTAACTTAATAGTTCACAACACACAAGACTTGCTAAGGTTTTGAAAATCGGGTCAATAGAGGTTTGGGAAGAGTGACCTAGCCATTTAACCATAACCATTTTTTTATAAATATTAAAAAAAATGTGGCATAGTCATTCAACCATAGACATGCAAAAGCAATTAATACTAATTCCAAAAATGATATATCCTATTTTTACATTTCAAAATTTATAAAAAAACAAATATTTTGTAAATATTATTATAAATCTAATCAAATTTATATATGAAAAAATCATTTTATTTTGTAAATATCTTTATGAAACTAATCAAATTCATATATCAAATTTATATATTAATATATTATGTATTTCCTAGAATTTATACATATTTAAATTGAAATATGTATTGATATGTTTAAAATATAATCATATCTTTTCTAAACAATGTAAAAGTATGCTATTGTGAAATTAATAAACTATAAATTATAAAGTCTTAGTATTTGAGCCTATACTTGGACATACATTAAGTGTTTAATTTTGAATTGTCTATTATTAAATAGTAAAATATCATTTTATCATAAAATATATAAAATTTTAGTATTCATTATTTTATATAATATTATTATAAAATCTTATGTAAATATTTATATCATTTATATATTATTAGTTTTTGTAAATATTTATATCATTTATATATTATTAGTGTGAAAAAACAAACTATTTTTTTTAATAAAAAGGTTGTTTTGAAAAATTCATTATTACAAAATTTAAAATGAATTGCTTACTTTTTTTCATAGAAATAAATTGCTTTTTAAATAGTGTAAATAAAATAAACAAATAAAGAGACAATAGTCCAAATGAAAACTTTACATAGCATTATATCTACTGTGGAGAAGCTCTTATGAGCATATAAAATAAACAAACTAAACATAAAAAATATCAAAAAACAATGTTGAAACATAACATAAATGAGGATAATCATACCCTAGTTGGAATCGCCCTCTAATTGTACTATGATTTAAAAAAAAAACATGTGCTATGGTTAGATCCCATTCCACCAATATCAATATCTCCTTCACTACAAAGTTGCTATCAATTAATACAACTAGTATTTACAAAGTGTAGAAAAACTCTTCAAAAGAGCTTAAATGTTACTAAAGGAAAAATGCAAAATAATAGAGGAACTACATATGTTGCATATGTCGACTTCTAGTATGCTTGAATGGATCCCACCAAAATCAGTTGGTTATGTTATAATTATTCAAAGTGTATCAATCCTTTAATAATCCAATGGCGTTAAAAACATTATTCTTGAATTTATTTTATTGGTTTAAAAAAAATTAACTATATTATAATATCAATTTCATTTTACATATGAAACACTACTTACATATCTTTTTTCCTAAGAAAAAAAACTTATATTATATTGATCGAAATAGATTTGTTTATATATATGTATCATGTATACTATTGTATATCAGTTCTACAAAAATATGAGCTCTTTAAAGAGATTTAAAGTATTTGTTGTTGTCATAAAATATATGTTGTTCTTGAGCGGGAAGTTGGTTTGTACACAAACAAAAAAATGATGGTCCAAAAAAGCATTCAAAAAGATGATGCAATCTGTGTCTTTGATGAAAAAATGGTGCATTACTCAGAGGCTCCTTCTCTGGTGCAGACAGAGTATTTGAGTCTTCACAAAAATGTGCTCGGTAGACTATTCACAAACAAAATTGAGTTGTTATGAGCTATCATGTCATGCTAAAAAATATGAATCTAATTATAGATTATCCTCCATTTATTGTATATCAATGAAGGTTCTATGATAGAACTCATATACCTCTGTAGCTCTAGTTTCCAAAAAATTTCAATTGCCATGTTCCACGGCTAGTCCTACTTTCGAAAGGTGATTTCTGTATTTATTTTCCTATAAACATGACAACATGTGATAGAGTCAAAATTTGTCGTAAGCATGTTAAATTCCTCAAAGAGAGCAAGGAGAACAATGTTGAGCTGCATCTTTGTACTTTGTTTACCCAATTGATAATTACTAAGGAGTCTCCAAAGATCGGTATCCTTCTACAATATTTTTCAATAGAAAAAATGAGGAGTAGTTTAGGATCTATTAATTCTTCAAAATGGTTTGTCCCATTTCCAAGGCCCACTTGAATCTGAAAGTGGTGATTTTGATTGAGGAAGAGTGTAGCACCACCCCCACATTTATTATCTAGTGATGCCCAGTCAAAGAAAGCCTAGAGAATGGATTGATCAATCGTTTCTTCTGTGATGATAGTTGGATTCAGAATGTCTTTTGTTTGAGGGAAGAATGAGAGGATGTCAAGACCATGCTTAGCTACAAATTCAGGGGTTGAAGCTTTTTCTTGAAAGGTGTCTACAGTTTGAGCTGTCCATATTCCCTAGATGTGGAGAAGTGGGAGGGATTTTAAATGAGCTAGCTAGGGTGTGGAGGACCAATATTTCAAAGCTTCTTCCACTAAAAGACCTGCCCAGTCAAATATGAGGTTTAAAATAGCTTGTGAGTGCGACCATACCTATGAAGAGAAAGGGAAGGTAAGGAAAAGGTGGTTTATGATTTATTCATTATCTTTGCATAAGGTGCCTAAGCCTGGGCCTACAAAGGATCTGTTTTGGATCCTATCCCATGTTGGAATTCTATTTGCTAGAGTACACCACATGAAAACTCTCTCCTTAAGAGGGCATTTTAGTTTCTAGATCCCCGGTTTCCACCACTTTGGTTCTTCCTGGAAAAAAATGGCATAGAGTTGTTGATAACCCATTTTTGGGGTATATACTCCATGCATTGCATGCTCCCATACTAGTTCCTCTTGCGAAATTGTGAGCTAGATGTGGGATGAACGAAGGGAAGAGATGTATTTGTTCCAATCCATGCTCCAATTTTTTTGGATCTCAAGCACCCGACTTCCCAAACATCCTTGGTGCCAAATATTTGTCGTGGAAAGATCATCAAATTGATTCGGATGAAAGAAATATTTATGTTCTAACAAAAGAACAAGTTGTTGGGGAAGGAGATGGTATTGATGGATTCATATCTAGGGATCTACTCCTATTCTAACTTTTGTTACATTTCCAATTTTACATGAGAGGCCTCTATGGATAAGAGGAAAAGCATTACAAATATACTTCCAAATAATCAAGCCATTTTCTAGAGAAGTAAAAACATAATTTTTTATCTAGTTCTCAAGTGGTACTGGTGCAATGTACGTATGAGTAATCACCTCCATACATAAGCTGTTAGAATAAATGAGACTCCATCCTGATTTTTATTCCAATGATTTTGCAAAAAGAATGGGGTTTTTGAGTCCCCATCCTCCCATACCTTTGGGTCTAGCAACTTGGTCCCATTTTACCTAAGGAGGAACTCTTTGTTCCTTCTTCCTTGTCCAGACAAAGTTTGAGCATATTCTTTGGGATTTCTCCAAGAATGATTTTGAGATCTAGGATATATCCATCTAGTAGATGGGGATGGCTTCAAGAACCAATTTAAAAAAAAGTATCTTTCCCTCTCTCGAAAGCCACGTATTGCACCAAATTTTTACTCTATGCTCAAGCTTTTCCAATAACCAGTTCCAGTCTTCCTTCTTAAGGAAGTTTGGTTTGATCCTGAAACATAGATATTTGAGGCCATCATCCAAAGTATAGGACTAAAATGGAAAAGGTTCCAACAAAACCCTCGTGATATTTCCTTCTAAATTGAAAGTGGTGATAGTGGATTTCTGGGAGTTTAACTACATTCTTGTTGCTTTGCAAAAAAGGAGCAATATTTATGAGATATTTTCTACCTCTCTGATTGATCCATTACAAAATATGAGAATAGCATCTAGAAACAGGAGGTGTGTAATGGTTATGTTTTAAGATATCTTGAATCCTTCAAATAATCCTCTTCTTTTTGCATCCAAAATAGCTCTGCTTAGTCCTTCTGGAACAAGCCAGAAAAGAAGAGGGGAGAGGGAAAACCCTTGGAAAAGGCTTCATTCTGAATGAAAAAAAGGGTAGGTTTCTCCATTGATGAGGACATCAAAAGATGCTTTTGTGATACAGGAAAATATCCATTTGATAAAGGAGTTTTTAAAACCCAAATGTGTTAGAAGCAACCCAAGACAAAGCCAACCGACCCTATAAAAATCCTTTGAAAGGTCAATTTTTAGGATCTCTCCTTTAGATTTTTTTATTTTTACACTATGCATACCTTCTTGGGACACCCCAATGGATTCATGTATTTGTCTGTTCTCCAAAAATCCAAATTTTTAAAATGAGATGAGCCTTGAGAGGACCTTCTTTAGTCTTAGTGCCCTTATCTTTGCCACCACCTTGTATGTGATGTTGCACAGAGAGATGGGATTGAAGTCCTCCAGAATGTTCGGTTTATATTTTTTTGGAATGAGGGATAAAAAATTCATGTTGAGGGGGGGATGTATGTGGCCATTTATCCTAGTTTCTTCAACCAGTTGGAGTAGTTCGGGACCAATGGTGTCATAGGAGGCTAGGAAAAATTCAATAGTCCAACCATCTAGTCCTGGGATTTTATCATTTTGAAATATATGTAGAGTTGCTTTCAATTCCTCTTCTAGCACTTCCTCCATTAGGTCTAATTTTTCCTCCTCAGTGATGCTTTCAGGAAATAATTGCGAAATGTAGAGGACATACGCAATTATTGCATGTTGATCCGCTTTAAACAGATTGCCAAAATAGGAATTCCCTATTGCAGCCAAATCCTCAAAACAGGAAACTCTCTCATTGTTTGATATCTTGAGTTCCCAAATGGTGTTTTGTTGTTTTATGCCATATGCGTAGGATTGAAAATTTTGGTGTTGTCATCTCCACACTCCATCTAGATTTCTCTGCTTTTCAACCTCAAGACCTCTTCTCTTTTTTTCAGGATCTTGTTTCTCTTGGATTCCAGGGAGACCAGTCTTTCCTTACTATTCTTGTGTCAGAATGCCTCCTCCATCATAATTATGTATCTCTTCTAGTTTTTCCTTGATTTGGGTGATTGCTTGGTCATTCATAATTTTTTTGTTCTCATACCATTCCTTCAAAAGGTTTTTTATGTGAAATAGGTTTTGGGAAAAATGGATGGCATCATGTGTGCCATCATTTGCTATATAGGGTGTCTAGTTTGTTTGAATAATTTTAAGAACCTACTCATTTTTTATCCAAGCATAAAAAAATTTGAAGGGGTTGGATGGGTTTTTTGGGTTTTTCTGAATCTCCACACAAATTGGCATGTGATCTGAGTCTGCTACAGATTCCACCCATTGTATAAACATCCCATATTTTTCTAGAATATTTTCAGCCAAGAGGAATCTGTCTAATATTTTTGAAATCCTATTCTCTGCAGCTCTTCTGTTCATCTAGGATGGTTTGAGCTTCTAGGGATATAGGTCTACCAAATTCAAGTTTTGAATGAGAATGATGAAGAAGGTATCCAGAGGGTCTACTATTTCTTTTGGACCCCAGATTTCATGAGCACCTAAGATGATGTTTAGATCTCCCCCTATAATTAGGTTTTCACCTCATAAGAAATTGGAAGATTTCATAGATTCCCAAAAATCCACTCCATGGTTATAAGGTCCATAAATATTTAAGATGTATAGGGTTAGGTTTGCCTCTACTGAGATGAACTAAATTACCAAACTAAAAGGATCTCCCCAAGGGTTTATGCATGATAGAGTGGGCTAGTTCCATCCAATTGCTAGCCCACTAGAGTGTCCTCTTGCACTATGAGATATGAAGGTGTAATATGTACATAAAGAAAAAAGCGGTTTTGTAAATTCCAATTCATACCCTAACATCTCCTATAGGAGGAAAACATCTAGTTTGTGGAATGAGAGCATCCTATTTATGGAAAACAATTTTCGGGTACTTTATAAACCCCTACAATTAATGGAGATAAATTTCATTTGGGAACTCCTTTAAGGGATTGCACTTCTCTAAGATCCCCAAATAGGGTTTTCCCCTCCCTTTTCCTTTTGGAAGGAAGGTAGGGTTTGTTCCAAGTCTAAGGAGGGGGGATGTCGAGGCCACCAATGCGAGTATATCCCTCGACTTGAGGTGGAAATGAATTGAGGAGGAGGAGGGTGAGTCTGAGAGGACTGGATGAGGGGGTGAAAAGGGTATCACCAAGGAGGGTAAAGTGGTAGATAGTGAGGGGGAGGAGGTAAGTGGAGGAGAGGGGGAGGGAGAAACATAGGGGTATGGGGGAGAAGTATCATTCAAATGAAAATCATTTAAATGTTCATTTAAGGTTGAAACAGGAAACATACCAGGAGAAAGATGTGATGCTTGTTGAAGTGGAGAGTTTGGCTTAGAATTAACGACATTTACTACTTGTCATTCATCAAGGTTCAAAAACTGGCTTATCATTGCAACTGCAGTATGAATTCCTTCTTCCGCCTTTCCTACCACCTACCCTTCTGTGCTCGGAACCCTATCCTCCTTAGAGGTCCATATCATTCTGGTGAGGGTTGGGACTGTTCCTAGAGGGAAATTCTTTGCTAAGTGCCCTATCTCATGGAATCTATGAAATATGAAAGGAATCCCTTTGTATCAAAGAAGTTGTTTTTGTGTTTTAGGGCCCCAGATCAGGTTGATGTTGTCTCTGAGTTCAGTTCAAATTTTCAAAGACACCAAAATGAAGGGAAAACCTCCAAGAGTTGAGTCAAGCAGTTGGGCTACTAACTGCATATGTGAGATGTCTGCATCTAGTTACGGAAAGAATTCTGAAGGTAGGTCAACAACCCTAGCTACTATAACTTCACTTTAGTTTCCAGCTAGAAAATGCTCCAATAGCAATTAGACTGTGGTCGAAGAATTTACCACCGAGAGTTTCGTAGAGGAGAAAATTGAGAAACCCTGCTACGAGTCCTCCATAAAATCCACCATTTCTCCCTCTCCACCATTGATTATGATGTGTGCATCCATGCTGGCAAAGGGTAAAAAGAGAATAAACAATGAAAAAATGAAAAAGACAGTCCCTTTTGTGCCGGATCTATCAGGTGTTATTGGTCAGCCCCCGAGGGCTTCTCCTAAGGCCCGCATCTCCTGAAACACTACTTACATATATAAATATTATTTATTATTTAAATTTTACATATGAAATATATTATTTAGAATAATATATATTATTAAGAAAAATACTAATTACATGTAATTATTTACAACAATTATATGATGATGATGATGATTAAGGTTCACTCAGACCAACTTTGATCTATAAGACCTTAATTATTTTTATTTTATATAAAAATGAAAATTATTCAAATTTATATACTAAAAGCTATACATTATTAGATTTTAAAAATTTCAAAAAAAGGCTATATATTATTAGATCTTAATTTTTTCAAAAAAAATCAATTTATTTTATTATTTTATATGAATGTAGTTGTAAAATTAATTAATTCCAAATGATTCAAAATCGCATATATAATAAAGTGTAGTTGTAAATCAATTTCAAATTATTCAAAATCACATATCAAAATTCTTATCATTTTTTGAATAAACACTATTTTTTTTATGCATTGTATGCAATAAATTTAATATAGAAATTCTTTGAATGGGTGTAATAATATTACATTTGAAATATTAAATAAAATACATTAATATATAAAAGGTAAAAATAATCCCCCGTGAAGGGTGCTAGGAGGAGCATTCCCACCACGCTTGAAGTTTGGCAACCAAACACGTTAATCATGCCAACCTCCACTTGGCATCCACCATGATAAAATCATCTTCTAGATTTAAGGGGACCTCATGTAGACATGATCTCAAGGTTGGGATACTTGAGGCCCCTCGTGCAAACATACCACCACCTTCCCATGCCATTTTTGAACATGATCGATCGTCTAGAAGGAATTATGAATCTACCTTCTCATAGTTGAATCTTCGTTCAACTGAAGGACACCCAAGCTCATCATGATAGCTTCAACACTCAGCCTAAGTTCCCCAACATTGTGGAAAGATGTCATGGGGTTGAGCTTCAAGGATTCTATAATATCCAAATTGATTGCAATGTCATAGGACTCGCTATTCAAACTACCATGGTTAGAAGCAAGAAAACAAAGCCAAAGCACCCTATTGGCATGAATTTTTCTGATATGTTGTACATAATGGCCAAGAAAGAGAAACCCAGTGCATTCTTCTCTGGTGTATTTCATCTTCAAGGTCATTATCTCCTGATCTCAATGGAGGCTCAAATGAAAAATAATCTTCAATGTTTTAAGACAAAAGAAGCTCATTCAGGATCTAGGGCATTTCATGGAGTATTTAGGCTCCATTTTCACCTGTGGGACCCAATAGACCAAGTCACATACTTCACTATGGTATACGAAGGCTCCTTTGAGCCAAAATATTTTTTAAAGTGTCACAAAAATTCTTGAAGCTAACAATGACAAAATGCATTTGGTTAATAGACTAGACCGCTTGGAAAATTGGACCAGATTCCAGGTGAAAGGCTAGAATAATTTTAATGCAAAACTGAATGCCCTGGATAAAGATCTCACCAGTAAGGTCTTCAGTAAACCAGTTTCCTCCACACTACAAGCTATCCTCATCTACTGCAACCACCATCACTTCCCTCCTCAAGGAGAACAATCAAGGGTAAAAGGAGAAAGAGACACAAAAGCGGATTGCAAGGCCTAACCCATTGATAATTCAGACTCATATTAGCCTTCTGATACTCATGTTGGTTGGGGTACTCTTCAATATCTGACCATTATGGATATGGGGGTCACTAGTCAAGCCAACCATGAGGAGGAGAGAGTGCTGGAGGAGAGTACATAATTTCTTTAGTGGGAACTTTATTTTTGGAGTAAAAAAAAGTAATAAAAAAAATACATAATATTCAATTCAAGTGTTTGTTTCAAAATGTTAAGAAATAAAAACATAATATTCAACGTAGATAATATTTGGTTGATGTATATCCTTAACAAGTGAAATTCCATTTAGATATCTACATGATTAAAATATTTTTGCATTCAAATATTGAGGGAGCTTCAGCTAGGAAAACCCCTCAATACTTCAATAAAAAGAGTCAAAGGAGCTTTAATTGAATAGTTCATAAGTCACAACACTTTCTAAGGTTTTGCTAAGTTGCAGAAAGGTTTTGCTAAGTTGAATAAATATTGTTGTAGGGAAGAAATATTCGTCTTAGTGGTTCAGTGAATAGGCTCGAGGGTCCTAAGCAAGTAACTTTGGTTTCTTCAAGAGAAGGTTGGGTGGAACAATCGCCTTTGGGTGTTTGTCCCATTCTACATATTATCCAGGTTTAACTGATATTTTATTCTGAATGTGTACTTTTATTTATGCTCATTAATTTAAAATAGAATTTTTGTATATGTTATGTACTTTAAATCTGGAAGTTGTTAGAAGAATTACATTTAGGTTTAATTGATTTAAAAGTTAAATCTATTGATTTAGTTACTTCTATAAAGTGTTCTGTAGCCTAAATAACGGTTCTCTTTCCTCATTATATCATTTTTATGAGTATATCTACAGTACCTCAGTTTTATAAACTACTAGAATGTTAGTATTAGTATTATTATTTATGTTCGTCTAAGTCTTGAATCAAGAAAATATCTATATCTATGTAGATACTTGTAAAAGTCCTATAGCAAGTATAGATTCTACTATAATATAGATGTTTTAGATATAGATATTTATATTAATGTATATATAGAGGAAAATAATGATTTGAATTTAGAACATGTCACTTCAATATATATGTAACTACTTAGGATTACGAACAGCAATAGAAAACAAGAAGATCCAGAAATAAACTGGAACTTCTATGTAATCCAATGTTCAGATCCATTTTTCCCTGCTCAGTATTCTACTTTTACATTAATTTCATCTAGGTTCAAGTTCTAGTCTCATGCATCAAACCCTAGAATTATTTTAGGATAATCAAAGTTTCAAATTAAAAACAATTTTTACCAATAGATCTTTATAAGGGAATTATAGCCCAGTCTCAATTATTTAATACCAAATCGAGTTATCAATAGGCCACAACACTGATTACAGGTTGCACGGCATGTTGGTATTGTTTTTCTATGATGGATTTATTCACAGAAGTAGGATATGCAACAAACTTAGGGATTAAATAATAACTAAAAAAAATCCCTCTCAACTAGGGCTATACATATCCAACGAACAAATAACATACAATTTTAATTCATGCATCTATTGCAAATTTGGGGAGTGCACTCTATGCACTTTACATAATTCAAATAAAATCCATAGTGCTATTTTTTCAAGCACAAAATGGTTATCTCAAAATTTAAATCCCTCACGGGTCTTTCAAAATTGTATGAATGACAAAATAAGACTGTTAAATCAACTTTAGTGCAATTATGAAGTCTCTTTAGAACTACATTATCGTATCAATAATTTAGAGATCCTAACGAGTTATACAAATCTATCAACTTGAACATCATCAAGAAAAACAACAAAAACGAAACAAAGTTATGCGGCATAGTCATACGACTCCACAAAAGTTTGAAAAACATTTCCTCCTTACAGTAACGGGTTCATAAGTATCAAAGTAGATTTAACACTTTCACATCAACAAACAAACATAGATCGGTATCCTCTGTCCAAAACTTTTATCCAAACAAGTTACAGTATTTTAAAAGAAACAACACAAACAGTATACCCTTATGGGTTTCTTTTAAAAATGAATCATACAATACTGTAGAAAACAATAGAAGTTGCACGGTTTCAATTTACATTCACCATTTTTTTTAAATGTCCTATTCATTCCTAACGTGGCATAGTATTCAATACTCCACGAGACAACGAATAACCCTTACGACCATATCCAAAAATAAAATAAGACAGTATAAAATCCTCATGACCATGACTTTACAGACTTCATCACAAATTGTTCACAAGACTGAAAACCAAATAGTGCGCATCTAATACCGAATTAAACCAAGACTTACTTAGTTACATTTCTGTTCTTCTACTTAGTTACATGTTAGAACATTTCATGGAAGAAGTATAATCACCGTAACTCCACCAACAACAAGATTCCATTGCAGTATCGAAATCATAAGTCACCAAACAAACTTTTATCAATGAACAACATCAGAAAATAAGCCACAAGGTTTGAACAAAATGAACAGTGAGACTCCCATCGAGACATGAAAGGTAAGTCCATGGGTCTTACCAGATGTAAGGTCTCCTTGGCTAGCATCAAAACAAAAACCCCACTGCATGGAAACTAATTCCTGCATTTACATTTTGGAATATAGTTAGTATTCCATAAACCATTTTGTTTACAAATCAAGAAAAATTACAAATGGAAGTTCAGAAATAACCTTACTGTTGTTATGAATTAAACCTGAGACACACAAGTATCACTAGAACAAGTACAACAAACCTCATCCATGAGCAAACCAAACATGGATAGGTATGGAGGGCTGAGTTTTATGGCTCCTCCATCTTTGGTCATTGTTAGAGATAGTGTAGAGTCAAGCACCTAGGAGTCGAAAGAAAAATGGGAAGAACAATGAATTCCCTACAAAACCCCATAAAAGTGATTGGTTCTCCATTCGAAGTGCATTAAACTCCTAGGGTTTCACACCACACTTGTTTCCAATAGATGGATATTGTAACGAAGTCACTTGGTATGCTATAAAATAAAATTATCTCATGTGTTGTGCATAGTTTGAACATTAACTTGATTTCAAGCTGGTTGTCAACCATCACATTGAAATCAAAACCCAAACCCCTTTGCATAAATAACTACTATGGAGAATAGGGTAATGATATAATTTATAATATGTTTATGCTTTGTTTTAGGTTAAAGGTATAAGTATTTTTCCAAAACCTTAGTGGACCTCCCTCCATTTTTTGATTTGATGCCTTGTAGTATAGTTTGGCTCCTTAGCAAATCCTATCCAAGGATGATCTTTTCCGCCAGCACTAAGAGAAGAGAAGGTCCATGTGTTAGCCGTAAATACTAAGTAATACCATGACCATGACCTTCATCAGCCAAGAGTAGAAAAAAATATAAAGAATGGAAACATGTTTTACGACATTACAAACCATGAATTTTTAAGAACAACTTTGTCACAAGTAGTAATAAATTAGATTCTTTACGTAATATCGACAAGTGTCATATACAAGGCATGCTGGTAAGTGTTGGAGACATTTACACACCATGCACACTTAATTTGGTCAATTTGACCTTGTTAAACTACTATCCTAAGTTTTATTGACTTAATTGGCATTAGTTAAGCTACAACCATTTATTCAATTCGAATGACCTCCTTGGGAATTCAAATTGTCTTGGCATTCATGCACCTTGCATGATCATTGTATTGTATTATTCATTCTTTATTGATTATACAAAGATGCTACTTCCATTATAGCACCATTATGCCAATTTCATGCTTAATTGTCTGAAATATTCTGTGAGACTGTGTAGATTACTGTGACAGATTAATATGGTATTAGAGTTCACGGAGGGAAGAAGCTAATATCTCTCAAAAAACATGGTTTTTGACAGATATTGCATGAAAAATTGAGCAAAAGCTCAAAAATATAGTGTTGCACCAGAAGCCAAGGCTTACCACCTAATACCCCAAGTTAAGGAATTGTTGTTCAACCTTGGTTGATCAACTATGCTCGGTGTGATGAAAGCCTAAAATAAGCAGGCTTTTCAACCTTACGGTGCCCTTTTTATTTTGATTTACAGGTTTTAACACGTGAAAGAATTTGCTCCAGCAGCTTGAAATGGATTCTTTTGTCGATCTCTTAACTCTGTTCAATTTCCATTCATGGAAAGGAGATATGGAGATCTAGCTAAGTGTCAGAGGAGTCTATCAGGTTACTATGGACACTAAAGAAATGCTTACTTCTATGACAGATAAATCTAGATTCTTGAAGAAGAAAGATGAAGCATTCAGATTCTTGTGCCTCCTTGTTTCCCGGGATTTTCTTTTTCATCTCTCAGGATTGAAGACTCCAGAGGAAATTTGGGAATAATTGGAAACCCTGTATGGAAAACAGGATGATCTGACAGTATACCATCTCAAAAATGAGTTGATGTCTCTCCAACCTTTTGATTTCGAGACCTTAAATGAATTTTTCACAAAGTTCAAGCACATTTTCTTATTGTTGAAGTAGTGTAAGGTGGAGAAGGAGGATGATCAACTCATCCTTTCCATACTCTCAAAACTTGGAGCTAATTATTCGGTGTTTGTCTCTACATTCTATGCGAGGAAGATCACAACCTCTGGATGGAATATTCCTTCACTCAATGCCTTCATTGAGTCCCTAACAAGTGAACATGATCATCTTATCCATATGGGGATCATCAGATCCTCTCATGATCAAGCCCTCCATGTCTCAGGGCCCAAAGATCTTAAAGGTAACAAAAAGTAGTAGAAGAACCCAAAAACCAAATTCGAAGCTCATAAGCCTAAATTTGAAAACCAACAGCATGAAGATCCTTTCTGCTTGAAGAAGAACAAAAGCAAAAGGCATCATGGAAATAAAAAATTCAAGTGTTCATACTGCGGGAAGGGATTCCACCCTAAACATTCCTGCATGAAAAAGAAACTTGATGAAGCTACTTCTCTTCTTGAGAAAAATCACATCAATCTTCCAAAAAGATTTCGGAGGAGAGATCGGCAAGATCAAGAACCACAACATGAAAGAGGTCATTCTCTCATGGAAAGCACTTTGAGGTCCAAAGCACTTTTGATAGATTCTGGAGCTTCGAATCACATGATGACTAAAAGAGACTCCTTCTTATCTTTGGAGAATGGAAAATCCATTCCCATCCACATGGGAGATGACTCAACAATCATATTTGAAGGACAAGGTACTGTAGGTCTTCAGCATGGTTATTTTTCCAATGTTCTGTATGTACCATCTCTTGCATCAAACCCCCTAAGTGTTTATCAAATGACACATACATGATTTCCCAAGAGAGTGTCCTTTATCCTAGATGATGTAGAAATCACACAACTTGCATATGGAAAACTTGTATCAAAAGGCCTTGCAAATCATCATGCAAAATCCTACAACTTCTCCCATTTTGTGGCGAATGCAAAGCCCACCGCATCACTGAATCATGGAAATTAAGTTAGTAGACTGTGGCATCAGAGGTTCGACCACCTAAAATTCAAATACTTGCAACATTTACAGAATAATTCTATGGTTGAAGGCCTCCCGGTCATCAAAGCTACCACCACAATTTGCAAGGGTTGTGTTGTTGGCAAGCACCCTAAGCATAAGTTCAATCGGGGGAAGACAAGCCAAGCATCATGGATCTTGGGACTGATACATTCTCATATCAGCGGTCCCATACCTATCACATCCATGAATGGATCAAGGTATGTTCTCACTTTCATTAATGACTTTTCCAAATACACATGGGTCTTTTTTATCAAAAAGAAGTCGGAAGTCTTGGAAAAATTCACTGAATTGAAGGCTTTGATTTAGAATGCATATATTAAAAAGATCAAGATTTTGAGATTTGATAATGGTGGGGAGTATATTAGTAATTATTTCTTGCATATATGTTTTGAAAGTGGTATTCGGATCCAGCATTCAGTCCCCTACACTCCCCAGCAGAACGGTGTAGCGGAGAGGAAGAATCAGTTTGTCAAGGAGATGACCACTTCTATGTTGGAATCAAAGAAGTTGGATGCAAATTTTGTGGGATGAATCCATGCATGCTGTAGCATGTATTCAGAATATAGTGACACACTCATCCATGAAATGGAATACCCCTTTCAAAGCATATTTCAGACACAAGCTAGATGTGTCAAATCTGAGGGTGTTTCGGTCCACTGCATGGGCCCGAATTCTGCTTGATAAAAGGAGGGTTTTGCAACTGCAAAGATCAAATGTCTATTTATTATATATCCTGATGAATATAAAGGTTTCAATATGATGTATATCAAAACAAAACAGTTAATCATTGAAAGGAGTGTCATGTTCTATGAGCCTCTTCAGAAGGTAGAACTAGTGAAGGAGAAAAGTGTTGAATTTCCTTCCTATTCTACAAAATATTTGGATGATGCAATTGGGGGTGATGACCCTGATTTGAATCCTATGATTTATGATATTAGTGAATATCAAGCATAATATGCTAAATCAGAACCTAAAGTAAAAAATCATCTCCCAAATTGGGCCGAAGAGACACTCTCCTCCGCAGGTGATAACATTGGAAATCCAGATGATCCAAGGAGAACCCAGTTTGATTTCCAAAGAGCGGGTACTGTGCTTTCTTGTCTTGATTATTTTCTATCCAAATATTGTTTTTTAATGATAATTTCAGACCCTAATTATTACTACCATGCTAGGAAGGATCCGATATGGCATGTTTCCATGGATGAAGAGATGAATTCTCTTTAGAAAAACACTACTTGGGAGCTCATTTAACTTCCTCTAGGGAGGAAATTGGTTCAATGCAAGTGGGTGTTTCAGAATAAGGTTACTGCTAATGGAAGAATCTGGAAATATAAGGCAAGGCTGGTGGAAAAAGGTATCTCCCAGGTCCAAGGTGTGGACTACCATGAAACTTTTGCACCGGTTGCTAAATGGACTCCATCTGCCTAGTTTTGGCAATTTCTGCTTCTAAGCACTGGGAAGTGCATCATATGGATGTTAAGTCTGTCTTTATGCATGAAGATATTCATGAGGAGATATAAATGAATCAATTTGAGGGCTACATTTCTGATCCATCTTTGGTTTTCAAACTAAATAAGTCACTATACGGGTTAAAAGAGGCCCCAAGAGACTGGTATTCTAGGATGGATGCCTTCCTTCTCTCACAAAAATTCTGAAGGTGTAAATCAGATCCGAATGTGTATATACAAAAGTATGATGGTCATTTGATTATTATTTTTTTATATTTTTATGACTTACTGATTATAGGTAGCACAGTTACTTCTATTTCAGTCATCAAAACTACTCTCCACAATGCATTTGAAATGAGTGATTTGGGGCTCTTGAAGAAATTTCTGGCACTCGAAATTGAGCAAAATTTTGATGGGATAATGGTCAATCACACCAAATAAATATCAGACCTATTAGTAAATTTTAACATGGCTGAATGTAAGTCTGATCCATTCCATTTCCTTTCAGGGATCAGCCTTGAAGAAGGAAAAAACACACCTCCCATGGACTGCACTATTTATCGACAGTTGATAGGTAGCTTTCTCTACTTGACTCATTCTCAGGCTGATATCTATTATGCTATGAATATTGTGTCAAGATACATGCAGTGGCCTCATGATCTTCATTGGAAGGAAGCCAAGACGATCCTCCACTATATTCAGGGAACCAAGACCTATGACATTCACTATGCTACAGACTCCGAGCTAGAGCTGGTTGGTTACACAGATTCTAATTGGGCAGGTTATTCTATTGATCAGAAGTCTACTTCTAGATATTTCTTGATGTTTTGTGGTGGACCCATTTGTTGGTATAGCAAAAATCAGGCTACCAATTGATAACGGAAATGCACTTTCGAAGTGTAAATTGATAACGCATATGCGTTATTGATGGTATGTTCGGAATAACCTGAGCCCAAAGACGAGGATAAGGTTAGTAAGGAAGTATCGCATATGCATTCTTTAAAAGTAAAACATCGCATATGCGATATGGAAAACAAAACAAAAAAAAAAACAGAGGTTGCGGGCCTCCCTTTGTCATTTGCATAGTGAGCATTTTGGGAGAACGATAAACCACACCAGCAATTTGCATTTGAGCATTTGGAGGTCGATTTGGAGGTGGTTGTGGAGGTGGCTTGGCTCCAATGGTAGGTAACTACTATTATCAATTACAAATGTTTTAATTTTTTATTTTTTTTGTTAATTTCATAGTTTTTATATTTGTTTAAAACAAATTTAATAAAAAAATTGAATTAAATCAAAGAATGATAAATTAAAAAAAATTGTATTTTGTTGTTTAAATCTTAACAGATAACAGAAATGAGCAAGACTATGGAAAACGAAGCCACTAATAACCAAGAACCATACCCAAACATGAACCCAAACGGAAAACCGGAGGGGGAAGAAGGTCAAAACTCACAGATTCTGGCGTGTTTGGGTTCATTGAGGTGCCTTAGCTCATATTTTATAGGGGGGGATCATTTGAGACAATATTTAGCCAAGGCATTGGACACCATTACAAACACAATTTCCAATTCCTAAGGATATCTATACAACATTAGCTCGTACAGAGAATCTAGAAGGAAATACTATTCCGATGGTTTGAGTTATAAAGACATCAAAAACCTAAATATGACAAAATACCAATTATTTTCATTATTCTGAGACCCTAGCACCGGATTGGTTCCACCCACCAGTAGAGCACACATTTCCATAGAATGGTGTGCGGAACCGAATATAAAGTCCAATTGGATGGATAGTTGTTATATGCTCTTAGATGAAGACCCTCATGGGAATAGGAACATCCAATTTTATTTCCTCAAGAAGTTGTATGTAGAATTCATCCTAGGGAAACATGTTAACTATTTCAATATTTTAGGCTTCCAGGGTGTTGGTCATGGGATGCCCCAGGATAGGGAAGGGGCTAGGAAAGATCCTAACCATGTGTGACACCCTCTACGCACACCAAAATCCCCTCAGGTATATCCTCCTACAGGTCCTATGATTGAGGATACACAGGAGGCCTTATTTGATTTGGCAAATACATTGCTTCAGCATGGGACTGGTGTCCAAGGTAATGTAGGCCAAGGAGTTGGCACTTCTAAGGCCGACCCATCGTACAGTAAGGATCCATATACATATCGCACTGGAGATGTAGAGCGTTCAAAGCATCATGTTACTCCACACCCTTTCATAACGCACGGAGGCATATGCTATGGCCCTGCTTCAGAGTTCTGAGACGATGGATTACTTCAATTTGTAAGTAAAACTCATTATTTTTATATTATATTTTGTTTTATATCACAATTTTCAATTTTTTCGCAATTTATTTCTATTTAATTATCTAACAAATTATGTGAACAAATATACAGTTGGTGTCCTATGGCACCCCAAATTCGCATAGTCCTTCTATTAATGTTGAGAACATTCATGTTGCTGTCAATATTGCATATGGGTTTGATTCTTCACCATTAGGTGATCAGGATGACTACATTGAATCCCAGCCTAGTCCCTCTCATGTAGAGGTAGATTCCTAGATGTAGGTATTATTTTAAATATGCTTTCAATTATGCCTTTAATTATGCCTTTAAATATGCTTTTAATTATGCTTTTACTTATGTTTCGCTTTCTTTGAAAAAAAAAAAATCGTCCATCCTATATATGTCTTGTTTTCTTTGTGTTATCTGACATTGACATATTTTACTTTATGTAGGCATCTATTGAGCCATTTGTGCTTAAAGAGCACCAAAGCGAGGTTGTTGGTGACCCACCTCTTCCCCCCCGCCAGGTACATGTATGTTTCGCTTCTTTGAAAACATCATTTTCTGTCCATGTAGTATATATGTCTATGATTATTTTTATTATCTGAATTTGGCATATGTTATTTTATGCAGGTTTCTAGTGAGGCACTGTTGCTTAAAGAGCACTAGATCAATGACCCACCTCTGATGAGCCAGCATGCACATTTATGTGTCGCCTTCTTTTAATTGTGATTTTAATGATTCAACAATGTATTTTTAAAATTTTTTAAAATTGTCTAATAGTATCTTTATCCTTTTGTATGTAGGAACGTGAGTTTGATGACTATGTCCAAAAGGAGAACTTCTTCACTAATGCAAGTAGAAGTCCTTTTCTCTCCTTGATAGTTAATCTATCCACTTTTTTACACACCTCCTCACATCCCCCAGGTATATTTATATATTGCAACTCTTGCTTATATTGCTTTTTGTACATACAAGTATCTTTTTCCTTGTTTCCCCCATTGATATGTTTGTTTTTCTTTGTATTATCTGACAAATTGACATATGTTACTTTATGCAGGCATCTATTGAGCTAGTGGTGCTTGAAGAGAACCAAAGAAAGGTTGTTGTTGACCCACCTCTAACAAGCGAGTAAGTATGTTTATGTATCGCTTTCTTTGTACGTTTATGTATTGCCTTTTCGGATTTGGTGCTTTCTCTTTGTACTTTTTTCTATCGATTTGACATATGTTACTCTATGCAGGAATTTATTGAGACAGTAGTGCTTAAAGAACAACAAAGCTAGGTTGTTGTCGACCCACCTCTGACGAGCCAGCAGGTACATTTATGTATCATTTTCTTTGTACATTTATGTATCGCTTTCTCTGATTTGGTGCTTTCTCTTTGTATGTTTATGTATCGCTTTGACATATGTTACTTTATACAGGAATCTATTGAGACAGTGGTTCTTGAAGAGCACCAAAGTGAGGTTGTTGTTAACCCACCTGTTCCCCCCCGCCAGGTACATGTATGTTTCACTTTCTTTGAAAACATCATTTTCTGTCCATGTAGTATATATGTTTCTAATTCTTTTTATTATCTGAAATTGACATATGTTACTTTATGCAAGCTTGTAGTGAGGCACCGGTGCTTGAATAGCACCAAATCCATGACCCAGCTCTAACGATCCAGCAGGTACGTTTATGTATCGCTTTCTCTGATTTGGTTCTTGAAATTGGCATATTATTTTTTTTCTGCAGCTTGATAGTGACCAAGTGGTGCTTGAAGAGCACCCAATCAGGGCCGCTGCTAGTGAGGCACCACGACCCACCATTACTTACTCATGTACAGTAAGTAAACATGTGATATTGGTTTGGAATTTGAACAAATGTGCATACAATTTTTATAGGTTGGTAAACTAACTTACAAATTTTGGTTTTTCTGCAGTCTCCACTAATGCGACCTATCCCTCTTGTTCAGCGATGGGGATCACTAATGAGAAGTCGGAAAAGAAAGCTAGACTTCTCCGAAGACTTTGGTAGTGGCAGCGAAAGGGGGGGTAACTAGAATAAATGTATAAGGGGGATACATAGATGTAACTTTTTGTTTTTATACACACAGATGTACAGTTTGATCCACTATTTTGTATTATGGCCATGTGACATGCCAATTTTTGTAACATTATTTGTATACATTTATAATATAAATCAAGGTTCAAATTTATACATATATGGTTGACTTGATCTTGGAACATGATATGTGTCGTTCACCTATGTGATATAATGATATGTACGGTTCACATGTGTGCTAGTATGAATTTCCAATACTTAAAGGAAGAATTTCCAATACTTAAAGGAATAATTTATGACTCGTCAACTTTTTAACATTATGGCTATTCTCAACTTTTTAACATCATAACCACACCATACACTACCAAAATTACACTATCATCATACCATACACTACCAAAATTACACCACCTAAATTACACTAAATTTACATGTGTTTCTACTTCTAAGTCATGCATGCATGTGTAATATACCATATCATACCATACAATACCCTATGATACTAACATCATATTATACTAACATACAATAACATACCCTACAATACCCTCTGATACTAACATCATACCATACTAACATACAATAACATACCATAACATAACATACTAACATCATACCATATTAACATACCATACCATACTAATATATCATACCATACCGTAAAATACTAACATCATACCCTACAATACCCTATAATAACATAACATGTACCATAACATCATACCCTACAATACCCTAGTTCCATCTCATAACTTTTCAACCCTAGTTCCATGTCATAACTTGTCAACCCTGGCGATAGCATTCAATTTGGTGTTCATGAAACCCTAGTTGGTTTTCAATATCTACATGTCCATGTGTTTCTAGTTCTATCTCATAACTTGTAAAGAGGTCACTAAACCCTAGTTCCATCTCATAACTTGTCAACCCTAGTGATAGCATGCAATTTTGTGTTCATGAAACACTTGTTGTTTTCCAATTTGTACATGTCCATGTGTTTCTAGTTCCATCTCATAACTTGTAAAGAGGTCACTAAACCCTAGTTCCATCTCATAGCTTGTCATCCCTAGTGATAGCATGTAGGCTGGTGTTCATGAAAACCTAGTTGGTTTCCAATTTATACATGTCCATGTTTTTCTAGTTCCATCTCATAACTTGTAAAGGGGTCACTAAACCCTAGTTCCATCTCATAACTTGTCAACCCTAGTGATAGAATTTAATTTGGTGTTCATGAAACCCTAGTTGTTTTCCAATTTGTACATGTCCATGTATTTCTAATTCCATCTCATAACTTGTAAATAGGTCACTAAACCCTAGTTCCATCTCATAACTTGTCAACCCTAGTGATAGCATGCAATTTGGTGTTCATGAAACCCTAGTTGGTTTTCAATATGTACATGTACATGTGTTTCTAGTTCCATCTCATGACGTGTAAAGAGGTCACTAAACCCTAGTGATAGCATTCAAATTGGTGTTCATGAAATCCTAGTTGGTTTTCAATATGTACATTTTCATGTGTTTCTAGTTCCATCTCATAACTTGTAAAGAGGTAACTAAACTCTAGTTTCATCTCATAACTTGTAAACCCTAGTGATAACATTTAATTTGGTGTTCATGAAAACCTAGTTGTTTTCCAATTTCTACACGTCCATGTGTTTCTAGTTCCATCTCATAACTTGTAAAGAGGTCACTAAACCCTAGTTCCATCTCATAACTTGTCAACCCTAGTGATAGCATGCAATTTGGTGGACATGAAACCCTAGTTTGTTTTCAATATGTGCATGTCCATGTGCTTCTAGTTCCATCCCATAACTTGTAAAGAGGTAACTAAACCCTAGTTCCATCTCACAACTTGTAAACCCTAGTGATAGCATGCAATTTTGTGTTAATGAAACCCTATTTTTTTTCCAATGTGTGCATGTCCATGTGTTTCTACTTCCATCTCATAACTTGTCAACCCTAGTGATAGCATGCAATTTTGTGTTCATGAAACCCTAGTTGGTTTTGAATTTTTACATGTACATGTATTTCTAGTTCCATCTCATAACTTGTAAAGAGGTCACTAAACCCTAGTTCCATCTCATAACTTGTCAACCCTAGTGATAGCATGCAATTTGGAGTTCATGAAACCCTAGTTGGTTTTTGAATATGTATGTGTACATCTGTTACTAATTCCATCTCATAACTTGTAAATATGTCACTAATTAAACCATATTTCCATCTCATAACTTCTCAACCCTAGTGATAGCATGCAATTTGGTGTTCATGAAACCCTAGTTAGTTTTCAATATGTGCATGTCCATGTGTTTCTAGTTCCATCTCATAACTTGTAAATATGTCACTAAACCCTAGTTCCATATCATAACTTGTCAACCCTAGTGATAGCATGAAATTTGGTGTTCATGAAACCCTAGTTGCTTTCCAATTTGTAAATGTCCATGTGCTTCTAATTCAATCTCATAACTTGTAAAGAGGTCACTAAACCCTAGTTCCATCTCATAACTTGTCAACCTGAGTGATAGCATGCAATTTCGTGTTCATGAAACCCTAGTTGTTTTCCAATGTGTACATGTCGATGTGTTTCTAGTTCCATCTCATAACTTGTAAAAAGGTCACTAAACCATATTTCCATCTCATAACTTGTCAACCCTAGTGATAGCATGCAATTTGGTGTTCATGAAACCCTAGTTAGTTTTCAATATATGGATGTCCATGTGTTTCTAGTTCCATCTCATAACTTGTAAAGAGGTCACTAAACCCTAGTTCCATATCACAACTATTCAACCCTAGTGATAGCATGCAATTTGGTGTTCATGAAACCCTAGTTGCTTTCCAATTTGTACATGTCCATGTGTTTCTAGTTCCATCTCATAACTTGTCAACCCTAGTGATAGCATGCAATTTAGTGTTCATGAAACTTTAGTTGTTTTCCAATGTGTACATGTCCATGTGTTTCTAGTTCCATCTCATAACTTTTAAAGAGGTCACTAAACCATATTTCCATCTCATAACTTGTCAACCCTAATGATATCATGCAATTTGGTGTTCATGAAACCCTAGTTGGTTTTCAATATTTGCATGTCCATGTGTTTCTAGTTCCATCTGATAACTTTTGAAGAGGTCACTAAACCCTAGTTCCATATCATAACTTGTCAACCCTAGTGATAGCATGCAATTTGGTATTCATGAAACCCTAGTTGTTTTCTAATTTGTACATTTCCATGTGTTTCTAGTTCCATCTCATAACTTGTAAAGAGGTCACTAAATCCTAGCTCCATCTCATAACTTGTCAACTCTAGTGATAACATTTAATTTGGTGTTCATGAAACCCTAGTTGTTTTTCAATTTGTACATGTCCATGTGTTTCTAGTTCAATCTCATAACTTGTCAACCCTAGTGATAGCATACAAATTGGTGTTGATGAAACCCTAGTTGTTTTCCCATTTTTGCATGTCCATATGTTTCTAGTTCCATCTCATAACTTGTAAGGAGGTCACTACACCCTAGTTCCATCTCATAAATTGTCAACCCTAGTGATAGAATCCAATTTGGTGTTCATAAAACCCTAGTGGTTTCTCAATTTGTACATGTCCATGTGTTTCTAGTTCCATTTCATAACTTGTAAAGAGGTCACTAAACCCTGGTTCCATCTCATAACTTGTCAACCCTAGTGATAGAATTTAATTTGGTGTTCATGAAACCCTAGTTGTTTTTCAATTTGTATAGGTCCATGTGTTTCTAGTTCCATGTCATAACTTGTAAAGAGGTCACTAAACCCTAGTTCCATCTCATAACTTGTCAACCCTGGTGATAGCATGCAATTTGGTGTTCATGAAACCTTAGTTGGTTTTCAATATGTATGTGTACATGTGTTTCTAGTTCCATCTGATAACTTGTAAAGAGGTCACTAAACCCTAGTTGGTGTTCATGAAACCCTAGTTTGTTTCCAATTTGTACATGGACATGTGTTTCTAGTTCCATCTCATAAGTTGTAAGAGGCACAGTCGAGGTTTTTGCAGAGTTGATCCACCAATACAAGAATTTTATTGAAGGAAACTGACCAAAAATGTAGTTTACGAAATCAATGCACAATGAAGTCACGTGTCCTTGCAAACATGAGGGGGAGGGCCACGTAGAGGTAATCACATGCCAGGAGACCAATATATTTGATTGTTCTTTGATCCGACCTCCGGTTACTGAGTTATGTCCAGTTGAAAGTCACATGAAAATGTGGTTTAGGGACACTTGGTGACTTCCTGTCCAGGAGCAAAAAGCCAAATGGAGCAGCAAAATTGCATGTCGTTGGCTCCTACAAGTGTGTATGGACAAGGCTGATATGGGAATCCTATGAACACAACCACAATTGAGGGTTTTCATGCATTGACCCCCAAAGGAAATAGTTGCAAGAGTTGACCCATCAATGTAATTAAATGTATATTAAACTAAAAACATCAAAAAATGTAAATTTCAACAACTTGAGAGCATGTTATTTTATGATTTCTATTTGTTGGTGTCTAAAGACACCGTTCTTGGCACCTCGAATGTGCCATAGATGGTGTTTGTATCCTAGGCACACAAAAGGCTAGACATTAGTAACATCATAAGAAAAAAAGAGAACCCAATGAAAATGTGCAAACATGATTTATAGATAACTCACCTGAGGTTATACGATTGTGTTTAGAGTGTCCAGTATCCTCTAAATAATATTATGTCTATGAATAGTATTAGTCATTCACAGGTTTATTACATTTGAATAAACTAAGGCTGAATAATTGAAATTGTGCTTCAGCATTCACTTTAAAGGTTAAATAATGCACCTGACAATGCACTCAGACGAGTAGGCCATCTAGATCATCTCTGGTGTTGATGGTGTCCATCAATATTCCATGCTCTATATAAGGTATCAAGTATCGTACATGTGACCTATTTTTGTGACCAAGTGTGTGCAGCTTGATGTTTATACCAATTACTAGTTTGGTGAAGTGGTATACAATAGTTCTTGGTCTATAATGCTGATATACATACCCACCCTTCCTATTATGTTGTGCTGCAAGTGTCAAGTACTCCCCTTTTATAACCATTGATCCAGTTGGGAATTCAATATTTTCATCATCTATAATAGGTTCGAAAATGGTTTGTTTCCCCTCTAAGAAACGTGCCAACCAATAGTCAGAACCCCATTCATTATTTTTGGGGGAAACCATTGCATATATCTGACCTGTGAAAGGAAATAGGTCGATTTAACAATACATTTTTTAAATAAGGTCTTGCATTTCTAATTTCTACATAAATTGAATTCTACATAGGTCAAGTAAACAATACATAAAGGCATTTTCTTATTTAGGTACTACTCATGTACCTGGTTGTATGAGATCCGATATGTGATCATAGTCTGTAGAAATATGTGTCTGATCATCTTCCAAATGGTCTATTTCATTAAGCTTGTTCAAATTGGTGCCAAGTGTCACTCGATCCCATGTATCAACTATATCTGTATATCACAATCATGCCATTCATCAATGCTACAGGAACTGCAAAAGAAAGCCTTCAATCTTATCCAAATTTGTAGGGTCGAGTTTTCTGAGCTTCTAATTGAATGAAACTGTCGAGTTCCATGAATTGTATTCACCCGATGTGTTTTGGATCAATCTACATTTTTCACCTCCCAGAATATTCTTCACACTAGGTGTTTCCTTGTTTCTTGTTCTCCCATGACAGATGCACACCATTCACTATAGATGCAGTGTCTCGAAGGCGAGCACCTGTAAACTTCATCTCTTTCCTTGGAAGGGAAATTTTTATGCATGCACCATCACCATCGTGCTCTCCTTTGGCATGACCACTTCAAAGTAGTTCTATACATGTGGCACCTTGTATTCTATGTGTAACAAACGCAACCATTCAAATACAGGTGCATTCTTCAACTGTCTAGCACAACCATTTGACCAAATGAAAGGATGATAAAATGGTATATCTATAGCTATCACATGATCATAGGATAATTTAAAGCAATGTTTCATGTAATGGATTCCATGGGTCTAGTCGTCACTTATGTAGAAGTTACTTTCTTTTAGTATCACATGTTTCTCTTCATTGCTATCTGGCCCATGTCGATACGTGATATGCACCATTCTGTTCACCTACTCTGAGTGATAGTAATGACTTTGTATTTCATTTTGTGGTTGTAGGGTGTAATTTTCCGCAAATTCAACCACTGACAGTATTGTTTCGATATGGAAGGTGTCCCAAAATATTATGAATTTCTCATCTTGCCACCGTGCTATATCGACATGTTGAATGTACTGTTGCATCTTTCCACGAAACTCTGAAATAAAATCACATACCTGCACCTAGTGTAAAAACATAAACGATGTTATAAAAAAACATAAAAAGATGTGTACATGAATATTAATATGTCAATATTCAACAATTTACTTGTCAAGTCACCAATTTAATCTTCCTTCTTTCTTTCCCATCATGTAGCTGATATGTATCATACTAATAGTTCTGCTTCTAGACAATTGCATTCTTGAATTCTTGATCTTCACTTTCATGGATGCAATCAGACCATAACAAGACCATAACGATAGCCCACCATAATTGTTGCAAGAATCGTCTACACATTGTTTTAAGTAGTGTGTCTTCCCATCTTGCCTCGGACACATTATGCTATGGATTAAATATCTGGATGACATTGGCGGTACTGTACTTGATCATTCCTACACATGGTTAGGATGCAAAAATTGACGTATATGTGGAAATGTATGGTAATATAGGTCAAAATCTATGTGGTATCTAAAACAACAAGTGTTCCGGATGGTATTGATTATAACATACTAAGGCTTGCATTTTTCAAAATATCTTTGCCCGAGCCTTAGCTCTACGTGGGAAAATTTAAACATCTCAAACAATTGAGTTTGTGTCATGTCAAGATAATGTTTAACATGAGGTTCACTATTTCTAGAACCTGTACAATGTTTTAGCACATTTTTTGTGTTAGAAGAAGGCCTAGTGTTATCATGCCAAACGTGTGCACTAGGCCCTTCACTGCTTCGACTAACTTCATGTCTTTGCGGGGGAACCTAATGCTAAATTCCCATAATGTTTCCATATGTCCCTCTACATCAAGGTTGTCTCTTTTTACTGAATATTTTTTAAGTGTCTTTGGATGTAAAGGCACAATTTGTGATGTGCATTTAAGTAAACGACGTTGTCTTGTGGATCTGCATACCATTGATTCAGCCAATACATGGTGAGCCACATTATAGTCCTGTGAACGAGTTTTTTTACCAATTGATGTGAATGTAGTAGCAAGAGATTTAACAGTGTGATTACTAGATTTGATATTCTTCATTGTTATTATGCCTAAATTTCATCTAACAGTTTCCATATTTCTAGATTTAAGCAAAGCTAAAAACAATTGGCATTTACCAGCTTCAGATTTGTTACCAAAATATTGTTTCATTATTTGAGAACAATGTCAAAGAATAGTGCGTTTATCCACCTTACCTTCCATGGAAGTCAATTCGCTCTCGTCCACTTGTATGCATTTAGGAGTTATCTTTCGTTTTGATGCAAATTTTTTTGTCGTTTGAAATGTTGGAGTGACATTTACATCCACTACAGGCTGACAACTTCAATTAGGATATTGAACCACTAGCCATGGTTGTTGTTGAGTCACATTTGCATTAGGAGTAATATAATTATTGAACTCTTCACAAAATTGTCCATTTACTAATGGATCAATAATATCATCTTCCCTATAACTAGTTTCCTTTAATGTTGCATTATCTTCCTCAGCCTCTACATCAGGTATCTGTTGAGGGGGAATGGGAACTATTTGCTCATTTAATGAATGCTGATGATTTCTTGAATTTTCTCTCTTTTTTTCTTTTTTATTTTCAGCTTCTTCCAGTGTAAGCACCTTCCTCGCTGACTTTCGACCTCTATTACATACATTCCCCATTGAAATCCACCCAAACTTGTACAAAACCTATGAAATTATGTAAGTAATGATTAAATTGCAGGTTGAACAATTCTCTTTGTGTGGGTTCAAAATAATTATGTCTTTTCCTACAATAAACCTGGCCCACAGCACACAACAAAACATTTTTTATATAACAAATATCACACATGCGATATAATGCATGTCTATTTTATCGCATATGCAATATTGATACAATGCTTTTTAATAACAAGCAGTTTTCACATGATCTCAAAAACGCATATGCGATATATCGTATATGCGATTTAGTGTTCACTAAATATGCAACTTGATTGATCTATGCTTATCAAATCTTAAATATCAAATATCAAATGCATATCAAACTTGGATTGAAATATGTTAAACTTCTATAACCTTACAATGGACCCCTTACCAATGGTTAAGACCTCCAAACCTATCCTTGGACCAAGATAGTGTCTATGATGATGATGATGATGATCACGAATAGTATGACTATGATGATGATGATTATGATGATGATTATGTAGATGATGATGACTATGATGGTGATTATAATGATGATGATGATAATGATGAGGATGATGACTATGATTATGAGGATGAGGATGATGAGGAGGAGGAGGAGAATGAGGATGATGACTATGATGATGATGAGGAGGATGAGGGTGATGATGATGATGATAAGGATGATGATGATGATATGATGATGATGATGACGATAATGATGAACAATGACGGTGATGATGATGATGATGATGATGAACAATGATGGTGATGATGAGGAGGAGGAGGATGATGACTATGATGATGAGGAGGAGGATGACGGTGATGATGATGATGATGATGAGGATAAGGATGAGGATGATGATGATGATGACGATGACGATGATGATGAACAATGATGGTGATGATGATGATGATGATGATGATGATAAGGATGATGATGATGCCGATGTTGATGATGATGACAATGATGACGAACAATGATGATGATGATGATAATGATGATGATGACGATGACGATAATGATGAACAATGATGGTGATGAGGAGGAGGAGGAGGAGGATGACTATGATGATGATGATGAAGATGAGGGTGATGATGATGATGATGATGATGGTGATGATGAGGAGGAGGAGGAGGATGACTATGATGATGATGATGAGGATGATGATGATGATGAGGATGAGGGTGATGATGATGATGATTATGATGACGACGATGATGATGAACAATGATGGTGATGATGAGGAGGAGGAGGAGGAGGAGGAGGATGAGGATGAGGATGACGATGATGATGACGATGATGAGGAACAATGATGGTTGATGATGATGATCATGATCATGATGGTGATGGTGATGATGAGGATGGTGATGGTGATGAGGATGATGATGATGATGATGATGATGACGATGACGATGATGATGAATAATGACAGTGATGATGAGGAGGAGGATGATGACCATGATGATGATGATGAGGATGAGGGTGACGATGATGATGATGATGACGATGATGATGATTATGAACAATGATGGTGATGAGGAGGAGGAGGAGGAGGAGGATGACTATGATGATGATGATAAGGATGAGGGTGATGATGATGATGATGATGATGATGATGATGTCGATGACGATGATGATGAGCAATGATGGTGATGATGAGGAGGAGGAGGAGGATGACTATGATGATGATGATGGTGATGATGATGACGATGATGATGATGCTAATGATGATGATGAGAAGGAGGAAGAGGATGATGATGATGATGATGATAGTTACAATGATGATGAGGATGAGGGTGATGATGATGATGATGAGAATGAGGATGAGGATGATGACAATGATGATGTGGAACAATTATGATGATGATGATAGGTTTAGTTGAAACTTTGCTTTGATTTTATTTTCAAGCATTTGCAATGGAATGGTGATGATGAACAATAATGATGAGGAGGAGGAGGAGGATGACAATGATTATGATGAGGATGATGACTATGATGATGATGAGGATGAGGATGATGATCACAATGACTATGGCTATGATGATGATTATGATGATGATGACGATGATAGTAATGAGATTTCTACCACTTACTATATGGTATATTGGGAGTCTAAATGGTATTATAATGGGATAAGGATGCCATTACTATTTTTTACTCTCGTACCAAATGAGTTAAGTAAAAACGCATATGCATTATAATGCATATGCGATATGAATTACATATGCAATATGAATGGCATATGCGATATGAATAAGCTATAACGCATATGCGTTTTTTTTAAATTAAAAAAATCGACAGGAATACGGTTTGGCATTATGTTCGGAAATAGCTTCGAACTACCGAACCTATTGGCCACGACAAATAAACCAGGGCTATTGCTTGTTTTTTAGAACTCTATCAATATGCTTAGTTTCAATGGCGTGTTTTGCTATGACAGACACAATATTTTTTTATGAAAATTTAGAATATTGTAGAGTACAACCTTACGATTCTGAATATGTAATTTTTTCTTTCAAAATGATGTTTTATTTATTTATTATTATTTTTCTAAATGACACACACCATTTTTCGAAAATAGATACATCGATTGTTTTTTATATAACTTTTGATTTCCTTCACCATTTCCCAAAAACACTATATGGTGCACTATACAAGAGCAAGCTCTACGATCTTATATTTTATAATTTCATTAACATGATGCCTTAATTATGTCCATAACTTGACGAACCATTTTATAATTTTTAAAATTCGACGGTGAACACTATTACGAGTTAGCTTCCCTCATAATATTTAAGAGAATATCAATTATCTGTCATTTTTTATAATATATATAAAAAAAGCTCATTTATTAATTAATATATAAAAAAGTTCATTAACATGATGCCTTAATTATGTCCATAACTTGACCGACCATCTTATAATTTTTAACAGTCGACGGTGAACACTATTAGGAGTTAGCTTCCCTCATAATATTTATATTCAATAAATAATAATAAAAATCATGAAGTTGGCGTTGGAAGGATAACCTGTTAAGAATATATACATGTGCTGTGCATGCATGGTTTATTTGATGCTGTACTGCTTTCCATATCAGAATATCCATGAAAATTTAACTTTTAAGCATTTTTGGATATTAAATCTTAGATTGCCTTTCACTATTCTTTCAACTTGAGCAAACTTTCATAATAAAATGCTATTTTACTTCTGTGTTAAGGCATTTGGAATAAAACCAAGTATATATGTGTGCATTTTATAATTATATCTGCTTTTCAGGCTGCAAAAGCAAGCTGTGAGCAAGCGCATGAGGAAAGCTGCCTTGGTCGATTGATTGATTGATAATTGTTGGGTAGTTTCCATAGATCTCAATTTCTTGGATACGCTCCCAAAGACAGATCTACACACTAAATAGTTTTAGCTTCTGACAGATCTACACAGGCTTCAACACTAAATAGTTTTAGCTTCTTGGATACGCTCAATTTAGTTTCCATAGATCTCAATTTCTACACACTAAATAGTTTTTAGCTTCTTGGATACGCTCCCAAAGACAGATCTACACAGGCTTCAACAACTCCGGAAGGATCGAACCGACGCCTCTTGGGCGCGGACACCCTGGTACGCCTTTCTGACCAGCCAGCCACATGGCAGCCATCTAATGGCCAAATTGCAGGATGTGTGCACCACTTGGCAGCTATTGGATGGCCCTCATTGCGCCACTTGGGACCCATCAAACGGTCAGATCACAGGGTCCAGAAAACGCCACTTGGAACCCATCAAATGGCGAAATCCAAAGCCCCTTATTATGCCACTTGGAAGCCATCGAACGGTTCTCCAAAACTTTCCGTACCGCCATATTGATCCGATCGGGTCTTTCCGTACACCATTTGACAGGTTTCCGTACGCCACTTGGCCACAATCCAGGGCTCTCCGTACACCACTGGACCGGCCCATCCCAGTTGGTTTATAGTGCCACGTGGAAACAGAGAGAGGACACGATATGGGCATTCGTCGTTCTGCTCGGGAAACGGACGACCCGTTCTCCAGGGTTTTCTCATTACGTTCACCCAGCCTGCAATGAGTCCTCAGCATCCTTACGTTCACCCAGCCTAGCAATGAGTCCTCAGCCTTCTGTATTCTGTATTATATATATTCTGTATTCTGGATGGGAGTATCTGAAACTGAATTACAAACTTCTCTAACAGGCGAGAATGCTTCCGGATCGGGTGAAACCACTGACTTGACTTTGTTGCTTGGTGTACCTACTAAATCTGGTGCCTATAAATTATGTAATATCCAGGTTTGAAGTATATCGAAGAAAAATCATGTGGGTTGGAAGCGCGGTTTGAGTATTTATAAATACATTGGCGTCACTGCATGAGTGTCCCTGTCTCCACTAAATTCAACACAATATACTTGGGATTCTATTAACTGAATAGATTGAAACAATAGTGAGGCACAAGGTTCCTTGAATAATAACTGAGAATTGGTTATATATCTTGCCAGTTATAGGTGGCTTGTTTCATATTGAATCAATATGCAAATGATGGCTCCTTGATTTGCTATATTGTAAAAATATATTCTTAATACATGTATTTTAATACAAATTATGTAGGAACATGAACAGTTAATGAGATATTATTCATGGATGTATTATCTATGAATAATATTAATGAAATATTATCCTTGGATTTATTATCTAAGTAAATTTTCATTTCCCAGTGTTATTTTAAGAATATATGTTTTCAATGAACAATTGACTTGAGAAATATATTATGAATGTACATAAGATTGGGTGAGGAATGTATCTTTTATCTAGTTATGGAGGTATATGATAAAGCATTATAATTAGGGATGAATGTATCTCTTATGGAGGTATATGATCCAGTATTATTATTAGGTGATGAATGTATTTCTTATGATCCAGTACTATTATTAGGTGATGAATATATCTCTTATGTAGTTATGGAGGTATAGGATCTAGCATTATTGATAGAAATGTTTCATTGTCATAGAAATTAATTCATTTCCTTTATTTTTATTGTTTTTTTCCCTTTTTTGGAATTACTATTATTATATGCAAGCATTGCTTAAGAGATGTATGTTGTGTTCTTGTTGTTTTTATTAAAAAATGAAATTGAGTGTTATGTAGTTATGGAGGTATAGGATATAGTATTATTATAGAAATGTTTCATTTTCATAGAAATTAATTCATTTCCTTTATTTTTATTGGATTTTTTCCCATTTTTGGAATTATTATTATTATATGCAAGCATTGCATAGGAGATGTATGTTGTGTCCATGTTTTTTTTTAAATTGAAATTAGATCATTCAAGAAAATTAGCATTGTGAGACTTAAGATAGAGATGGATGTTTGTGAAAGAGCATAGAGGATGGCTTATTTAACTGATCCTATCCTTTCCTTAAAGTTGATGCTCATCGGTTACTTGAAAATCTTTTCAACATTATGAGCCTAAGATGAGAGAGATGTTTTTAAAAGACCATAGAGGTTGGGCTATTTAAACAAGCCTATCCCTTCCTTAAAATTGATGCTCATTCATTACTTGAGAGCCTAGGATTTACCCTCACAAGTTGTCCCCAAAAGACAATCAGTGTAATGGATTGTCTCCAACTACACTAAACAACACTAGGAGGGAAGAATATTCCTAAGGGTTTATTGAGAAAAAAAAAGATCCACATTGTGTTGTGTAAGCCAATGGAAGAGGGTGTCATGGTTTTTTAATAGTTAGATGAACTGTGGTGGTTTTTTAATAGTTAGATGAACTAGCGAGCTGTTTGCTAAGCCGTGAGATTTGTTGGGTTGGGTTAAAAAATGAGTATGTATAACTGGTTTCCTTTTCCCTAGTGGCCATTTAGCTTGAATTGAATACTCTACTGAGATATCTCAAAAGTTGGTAAAAACAAGGATTTCATTGACATCCATACAAGTATGGTGAATGATACGAACCTTACATGTATAAGAAGGGGATTTATACAAGAAATTATTTTAATCATGTCTCAGTTATAAATATGATTGATTAATGATATTATATGTGACCATGGATAAATTGACAATGGTGCCTAGGTGGGGTATGGTTAATGGATGGAACCTTACACACCTGACATTGTTGAAATCCTTTTTGATGTATTCATGTTATAAAATGAGTTTGGTTATTTGGTTATGAGATTATAATGGAAAATTTTGTCGTAGTTTATATTTTTATGCATTGTATTACATGAGGTTGTTGAATAAGTTGGTGTTTTTAAAAGTGATTGCTTATTACTAATGTTACTGTAGTTGCAAACAACAGTTAACAAGTAGTTTTTTTAGTTAAAAATTCATTATAGAAGCCTTAATTTTTTAATTAAAACTTCATTATCCAAGGGTTTATTTCTCATCATAACTTCATTGCTAAAAGATAAAATTTTAGACAAAAAGTTCTTTGGCGGGGAGTATAAGAACGAAAAACGTCAATTTTGTTTTGTATGACGGGAAAAGATCAATGCAAATTACAACCTTGGTGGAGACCACAATAACATCTATTAATTTATGATTGTGAAATACAGTTTCAAACTTCCAACCTCCTGCTGGTAATACAGATGCTAATCCATTGACCTAACACCCTTTAGTTAGAAAATAAGACTTAACTTAGTGATTTAGGCTACAAAAGTTAGGGTTGGGTTATTATTAGCTTTTAGGATTTAGACAAATAAAACCTTGCAACCCACTTAAAAGAGAAGTGAATGTCATTGCAATACTATGAAGTGTTTTATAATATAATATAATATTGTGTTATTTTGTTCCTCTATTTCTCATGGATAACTTATTCACTAAACCCTGACTAGGGTTTCATTATTTAGTGATATAGTACATTTGTCCTTCTCCCCATTGTTTTTCCTAGCAAAGAGACTCAATGCATTCATCCATGTAACCCTAACCTTATTCTTCCTATTGTTTTTCTTAGAAAGGAGGTCAGATAACGAAAAAGGGAAGGATAAGCTAAGCAAGGAAACCATGATCTCTAAATTTATCTTCCATCCCATCACTATTCCATATGATGATATTAAGGCCTAAAAAACCTACCAACAAAACCAACCCCTCTTCTCATGAATCACTCTAAAGGACCAAGAAGGCTTCCAAACAATTAATGGATGATTTTATTCTACACAATGGAAATTTGATGGATGCTTCCCATGCCCTTATGATATATTTTCCATGGTCCTCCATGTTTGTCGATGGAGAATGCTCAAATGATTGAACTTAAATCACCATATAGTACATTTTCGATTACTATATCAAGGTTAGAAGGATTTCTAGAATACTCTTATAGGTCATGGGATCAACTACTTTAGGGTTCAAAGGATTTGTGACCTAATTTTATATGTGAAGGAATGATCAACATTTTTTATAAACAAGTTTCAAATATTATGGTATAATTGCTTTTGATTTTTCAATGTAACAAGGAAATCACTCCAAAGCAACATGGCCATTTAAAAAGTGTTGTAGTAAGTGTATTCAATATATATGCTAAATAAATAAAATAATATTTATAAAAAAAAGAAATCATTGGAAAAAAAATTATAGGTTTTTTTACAAATGATGTGCGCATCTCTTCCTTTCATGGATTTCTCATTAAGGTAGATCATCATATTTCTTGATACTACTACATTTTCCAAATATCTTGCAAAGAGCTACAGACCAAGGACCATTTCATACTGAAATTCTCTTCATGCTACCCGATTGAAAGACAATTACTTTAACTCATTAAAAAATCACTTGGTTTTCTTCAAACTCTTGTGACTTATAATGACCAGAAATGCCTAACCCTCTTCCTCCAAAGAATGTACAACTTTCATTGACGAATTATTAAAGGAAATTTCCCCAATTTGACATGCACTAGATTGATTGTATCTTAATTCAAACCCTAGTGGGAAGAGGCCCCATGGCCAACTTCCAAGCTTACATGATAGATTCATGAGGTGTCATATATTGTCCCAATGATTCCCATGGCTGCACACCCATTACACATTTCTTTGTGGCATTAATGTTAAAAGTTTCTCCAAAGCAACAAGTCATAACCAAAGAGCCTCCTCCTTAAGCGTCTTCATTATTCCCCATTCCGTTGTGTTGGTGCTTTACAATGTTTCTTTCATTTTCCTTATTTTAGGTTCTCCAAAGGAACAAGTCTCAACCAAGGAACCTCCTTCTTGAGATTCTTCAAGGCTCCCCATCTCAATGGATTGGTGCTTTCTATTGCTGTTAAAACTTTCATTCTTTTAGGTTCTTTTTCTCCTTTTTAGGGATTCCTTGGGGATGTACTTTTGCATCCCCCTTGTCATCTGTGTCTACTGTATTCATTTTAGAATTCCATGCATTAATTTGATCTTTACTAAACATTAATATTTAAATTAAATTAAATCAATTATTATACACAAAGTATTATATATAAGCACGAGGAACATTTAATTATCACTAAAAACTTTTTTTCTTATGATTATTTTTTAAGGATTCATGACATGCATGCCTACTGAAATCCTCTTTCTATTTTTTTCCATCAACTGCTTAACCTCCACAATCATGTTGTTCTAGTCCCCATGACAATCATAATTAAGCATAGTTACCGGATTCATCCCTAGTATTAACTGCACCCGAATCAGATTCTTCATAGTCAGATTCTCGGATTCTTCATCAGATTCTTCCACCTCACTTTTACTAATCTAAATTTGTTTATGTAGGATAATTAAGGTTAATTACGGTTAGGTTTTTGAATCCCCGATTCCTAATTTTGGGATGAGTGCCACACCCGTATCGGATTCTTCAATTCATTTTGATTGGAACCACGGTTTGTGTAACCTTGTAATTAAGCAATCAACTACCACTTAGGATCTCATTACCTTTGCACCTTCACCTAACCTGAGACTTGTCAAAGCTAGCCTAAAATGAAACAATGCTCCCCTATTGGCACTCATGGCACCTAACGTAACTACTTTTAGGTTTGAACTTGCAAATTTCCATAGTCTAATTTCCTACTATTTCTGATATAGATCGCAAGTCTACTTAATGGGACACCAAATCACATTAATTATTGTTGCAAGACATAAACGCTCATTATATTCTAAAATTATTATTTTCAAATTTTCAAAAACTTTAAATTAAATTTCAATTTCAATTTAAACATAAAGAAACAAATCTAAAATTAATTACCATTTCATGCAATATTACATACATAAATATTTTATTATTAAATATTAATATTTAAAAAAAATTCATAAACTACTATAAATTTATAAAGTCCAAAATATTTTGATTAGAAAGAGAAAAATGTAGTGTAAGAAAGAGTAGATAATACATTACTTGTCAATAATACATTTTTGGTATCTTGTAACAACTATTGTGACAATGATCAAAGTTCAAATTTTAGTGGGCATGCTCTTCCCATACATGGGGTTTGTCAATTGTTGTTATTTAATTATAATAAATATTGTTACATAGTCTTTAAGCAAACTATTGTGTGGTGTTGGAAAGGTAAAACTTGAGTCTAACTCAAGTGGTTGTGGGATGGAGTGTAGTTGATGCAAGAGCATTAGCTCTCAAGGCCAACTACTAAATTTTCGATAACACCCTAAGGTCTTGACATCTTCCCAAGGAGGGGTTTATTGCAAAACCATTGTAAATCTCTTGTAAAGAGTTTATTTCTAGATAACAGGCACATGCATAGGCATATTTTTGGTTTTGTTGTTTTGTTGAGTCATAGGTTGTTTGCTCCAGTAGAAGTGATTGCGGATCAAGAATCTCTGCGTGGAGATCAAGTCGTAGTTTGCTTTTTTGTGACAAGGACGTTTTCATCATGCCCTCTAGTTGTTTGTTTTCAGTGGTAGGACCACTCAGTGTAGGAGGTACCAATTAGGTTAAATAGGCAGAGTAGAGAAGAAGAGAGGCTTCTTTTGTTTATTTCTAATCTTCAGTTCTATTCTTATGGGTTAGAATCCCATTTGCAGAGAGATGGAAAGACTTGCGTTTGGTTCTTCTTGTAAATATTTTGAGAAGACAGAGGAAGGTGAGCCAAGGGGTGTGCATGTGTGTTTGCTTAATAGGAAGAGTAGTTGTGTGTTTACAGTGTTATTGGACTCTATGCATTTATTGTTTGAATTGTGTTTCTGTGTGGAGCCGACTTCAACGGTTTTCTGAACATCTGTGTATTTCTATAAAATCATTGATTCATGCATGAAATTGTTGCTTGAATGGTTGGAATAGTTCTTAGATGCATGCATATGAGGGTCAAGCTAATTAATCTTCAAGTTTGAAGGCTAGATTAATCGATTCCATGATCAATTGATGCATCACACAAGTTTTCTTCCTTAACAAGTTTATTGCAGATAACTAACGGTGGAGATTGAGTTCACAGATGAAGATCTAACGGTCCATGAGAGATACTCAATGGAAGTTGTGAAGGAGATAATATATCTACAAGTATATGTGGGATCCATACCAAAGGGTAGATCGATGGTTGTGGAGGAGGCTGCAAAGATCTGACGGTCGAGAGAGTTGCGGAGGAAAATTTGTGGGAGGAAGTTGCGGGGGAGAAACTTTGGGAAAGTTGACCATGCATCCTGCATCGTACAACCCGCTTGTAGAAATCCTATTGCGGAAAGGCAGTTGAGGAGACAGTGTTGCGGAAATGCAGTTATGGAAATAGTGCTACAGGAAAGCCTTTTGCGGAAACAGTGATGGGGGAATGCCTGTTGCGAAAAGACGGTTGCAGAAACAGGGTTGCAAAAAACCTTGTTGTGGAAGAAAAATTGCAGGGAGGCAAATCTAGCGTAGAATTTGGCTGAGGGATAAATTTTGCAGTCCTACCAATTTTAGGAGCCATGAGATCCTGAGGTACTGGTAAGGTTGGCCGTGGTTGACTCCCCCTGCACCAGTAATCCTCCCCACCCTAGTTCTATTCCCCTAAGTGACATGTTGACTTATAATGAGTGTATTGTTGTACTGGATTTAAGCCCTATTGTTAACTTGTCCTTGTTACCTAAAGAATCTATTGTCCACCCTAAGTTCCATCCTTGAAATGAGGGGGAGGAAATGCCTAGGGGATTTCCCCAAGATAATTTACCTAGAAAAGAAAGACATCAATAAACCTATATTAGTCGAATTTGGATATCGATAATATTGAATATTGTTGATGTGGCATTTAGAAATAATATTGTGTAGTGTTTGCTAAGTATTAACAATCCCCATTTTTCACTTATGTGTGTATGTGTGTGTGTGTCCATGGGGACCCATATAAAAAAATACATTAATCAGGTAAATTTTCAAAGATATATATGAAGGGATTCAATTTTTCACTGGAGAGAAGATGTGTTATGGGGGCGTTTGAAGAAGAGATCAACTTGATGAGATGGAAGAAGATTCAATTTTCTCCAACAAAGAGGAAATTCTCCAATCATTGGAAGCATGAACCTCAAAGAGTTTTAACAAAAAAAATATGGATATTAAAGCAAGAAAATGGTGTTATATGCAATGTTTGGATTATGTCCAACTTCATCTTTGTTGTTCTCATCTTCACCAATATAAACATCTAAACAATAGAGTATAATATTTCATATCTTGAGTGAGATATTTAAGTCAAATCCCTACTCCAGCAAACAAAACAAGCTAGTCAGATCCAATTGAAATAATAGACTCAAAACCACATACTTCAACTATAGAAAAAGTGATCCTAACTATGGTTGATCACTAAGTAGTCAAAAAAAATGGTATAAACACTAGGGAGAAAAAATAATGTTCCATGTATGAATGCCTAATGTCTATATGGGTTATATGTCCCAACACATCCTACCTTGTGTGGGATCGGATCATTGGTCTATATGTTTATACATATAGCTTGATGATCATCCCAAAAAGTGGCCATTTAGGATTGAACGGTTCTAGATTCATCGTATGTATGCTTAGTTGTGGGAAGAAGGGGTTATTACAAGGGGAGTAAAAATGCATTGATTCCAATAGCAAATAATTCCTATAAAAAATATTTGAAGGGCTGGAACAAGGAGGTCTTGGGAAATCTCTTCTAAGACAAAATAGATCTTGAGTAGGAAATACAACAAATTCAACAGTAAATCATTCAATAAGACATATTAGAATAAAAAATGCGACTAGAAGAAGATATACAATCCCAAATTGACCTCTGGTATAGAAAAGAGAATATTTTGTACAAGCAATAACCAAGGGTTTGATGGCTAAAAGAAGGGGACATGAGTTCAAAATTACTCCATCGGACAATTATTAATCATTGACATCATAATCACATCTCATATCTTTGGGATGCTCAAGGTAACTTGGTCACTCAACATGAAGATATAGAATAGGAATTTACTACCTTCTATGGGTGCATTATGTCTGAGCCCCTGGGCATCAAGGATCTAACTATTCAAAAAAAAATTCATAACATCCCCAAATCGGTCACGGAGGAGAAAGCTGAAAATATAATGAGACCAATATCCCTATAACAAGTTGAGTAGGTGGTTATGGCTATGGAAAAAGTGAAAATGTTAGGACGTCATGGATTCATGATATATTTTTTCCATGCCTCTTATTTCATTGTCAAGTTTGATGTATTGGGAGTAGTGGACGAGTTTAGACTATGTACAGGTGTGATTTTGGCTCTTAGATCCACGTTCATAAACCTAATCCCAAAAGATGAAAGCTCTCATTATCCATACAATTTTCACCCTATATCTCTATGCAATGTTATCTACAAAATAATCACCAAGGTTATTGCCAATTGGTTAAAACCCTTGCTTCCTAATATAATCTCCCCATAGCAAATGGGATTTGTGGAATTTCGTTATATCCTTGATGGAATTGTTTTTTCCCATGAACTAGTGCATTCTCTCAAAATCCAGAAGAAACCTGGGATGATCCTTAAATCATATTTTTCAAAAGATTTTCATAGACTAAGTTGGAAGTATATGCAGAATGTCCTTCTATCTTTGGTTTCTTGGAGGGCTGGATGAAATGGATCATCTCCCTTACTTCCACTATTTTTTAATATATATTGCTTAATGGATCTCCCATAGACACGTTTGCACCCTCACATGGAATTAGATGGGGGGATTATTTCCCTACTCTTATTTTGCTTAATGGTTGAAGGGTTGGGTCGGTCCATAAAAGCTATGATTTGGAAAAATTTCATGAAGGGGATGAGGCTAGATGGGGAAGTCTCCTCCCACCTTCAATTCGTTGATGATAGTATGGTCTTTGGTGCCCCTTCTGTCGATGAAGCTTGAGCAATAAATTCAATCCTAGAATATTCCATGGAAGCCTCTAGCACTACTATCAACAAGGATAAATATCGTCTTCTATTTTTCAATGTCCCCTTGAGGCTCCAAGTTAAAATTTCAAAATTGCTTGGATTTCAAAGGATTTCCCTCATGTCGAATTGCTTGGGATATCCCGTAGTTGAGAAATATTGAGGAAAAATATTGAGGGAGAACCTTCTTTCAAAGCTAGTGAAAACATTAGAGAACTACGATTTCTAATCTCTTAATTTTCAGGTCGTCTAACATTGATCAAGTTGTTGCTTTAAGCAATGCATATCTATTTATTGTCCATATTGGCAGCCCCTAAACCAATCTTGAATTCGATCAAAATTTTGTAGCTTAGATTCTTTTAGGTTGGAACTACAAAGAACAAGAATTAGGCCCTAGTGTCTTAGCTGAAAATTTGCATGCCTAAATAGGAAGGTAGGTTGGGACTAAGGGATCACAATTTAGAAAATGTTTCCCTAGGAGCCCAATTTTGGTGGAGATGACTAAAGAATCCTCTCTCACCATGGGTGAATTTGTGGAACTAGAAATATGTTGTTGATTCAAGCCTAAATATAATATTCATTTGGATGGTCATTGTCTTGGGCCAATTATATGAATGTCGATTGGGCCAATGGGGGCTTGGTTCAAAATATAATTTATGGGAAATTCACAATGGAAAAATTGCCTTGATTGGGGAGGGTGTGTGGCAACAGTCGCCACCCGTAAATTTAGATCCCTGGTGGGAAACAATATGTGATTAATATCTGACCAATAATTCCAATAGAATCCATCAATAATAGACTTCCAATGTTTCTCGACAACTTTCTCAAACTTGGATTCCCTTGGACCAATGGGAACTTCAAGAGAGCATGTCAAGAAGGGAATCCATTAATGATGAACTAGATCTTTGAAGTATTCAATTATGGATGGGAAAGAAATTCTTAGATGGGGATTCCAAACGAAAGGCAACTTAAATCTACAATAAGCCTACTCCTTTCTCTTTCATAATGGTGATGAAGACAAGAGGAGGATTTCGCAATATATATTGACTAATAAATTGTGGCCTAAAGTCTCTACCTTCCTCTAGCTGGTGGACAAAATTCAAGCTCTAACCTTGTATCAAATCAAAAAATGAGGATTTGAGGGGCCATCACAATATCCCCTATGTGATCTAGAGCAGGAAACTCTCAATATTCTCAACCTCTGTGCATTGTCATCCTGGATATGGGATAGGGGATCCAAAAATATTTGAAATTTATATCATTAGAGGTATTGTATCAAGGCTAACATTGATTCATGGATATAGAATTCCTTAAAAAACAAAACCCTAAATAGAATCTGGAAACTTCTATAGGGTTTCACTCTTTGGTAAATATGGAAAGAAATAAAGTACAGAACATTTAGGGACTCCAGAATGACTGAAGATCGGGTTTGGCTCAATGTCAAAAAAAAATATAAATGAGACGATCAATGTTGTCCTTTGGTGGGAGGATGAATTTTTTTTTCGAGAATATGAAAGATCCATCCTACAATCATGGCTTCTTCATCTCTCTTGCATTCCCTCTATGTCATCTACTTTCTCTCCCCCTTCCTCATCTCCAAGTCATTGGTATCCCCACCCCGTTGGCTTCATTTAGATAACTTTTGATGGTCATCTAAAGGTAACCCAATATTGGTTGGTGTTGGTATTGTAATATGAGACTATACTTTCCAGATCATTTGACTTTACACAAGTACACTTGGTAGAAAAGAAACAATAAAACAAAGTTGTAGGACCTCAATCAAGGCCTTCTCATTACCTACAAGAAGTACTACGCCAAGCTTATTATGGAATGAGACCCCCAAATTGTCCTCAATATGTTTAATAAATTGCGTCACGGGGCCCTAATTAGCAAGGTGTCTAGTAAAGAGAGACTAGAATCGAAAATTGAAAATATTGTTGAAATCTTTCAAACTCTATATCGTCGGGTGAATTTCACTCCTTTACTCGCATGTTAGGTGATCAGTAACTAAAGTGGATGAGCATTTGGAAAAATGTGATGCCTATCAATTAGATGCATGTCCTGACTCGGAGTGGTAATGGATTGTTTCCAAAAACATTAATCGCACATGTTGTTCCATTGGAAATTAGAAAATGAAAACCTGAATGCCAAAGTATGAAAGGATGGAAGTGGTTAGTAGGGGAGATAAGAGACTCAACCCACAACTCACCACCTAACAATTTCATAACCAATGACAGGTTAGAGTCAAGCATACAAGGAGGGTAATTAGTTTAATTCAAGGATTATTTCGAAATCCAAGGTTTCAAGTGAATTAGTTCTTGGTGATCTGCACAGGGAAAGAGGGGACAATGGAAACTAGTCGTAATAGTGGTATGACAGGGTCATCTCTTGTGCAGAGTGTCATGGTGATGGCACTCATGATGGTGGTGATGGTATGGAGGAAAGATAATGATGGAGTAAATTTTTATGGACATGGCTATCCTTTCATGGTGTTGATGGTTATTATTGCAGCCTGTATTATGGAAGCTCCACAAAGGAGATATCGACTACAACAAAATGCGTAAGTTAGGAAGAGACTCTTAGATAAGTTGGTGTAGGATTTTGATGGGTGTTCTTTGAATGGCGTTCAAAGTATGAACAATTCTAGGTTTGCATAGGTTCTAGGTGATTATAGGTGAGGTTCCCACATGCCCAAGATTGAACAAGATCTAACAAAAGAAAAGTATGAATACTTTCAGGAGGTCTCAATGGAGACGAGGCAGTATTTGGACCATATCGAGCAAGAGATTGAGGGGGGGGGAAGGGGTGAAAGAAGTTGATGAGGAACATATGGAGTGGGTTTCGAAGATTGTGAATCTGACCTCATCTCAAACCCATCAGACAAATCTTTCTAAAACAATGTCATTGTACTTGAAAATAAAAATGATTCTTGGGAGAGCCCTGATGGATGCCTAGGGGAGCGAGTATGAGTTGAGAAAGTGCATGAATGTGTTTAATGAGTGGAGAAAGGGATAGATCTTAAAAATTAATGCTATTATGAACATAATAGTGGATGTGATTAAGGAGAAACTCACAATCGCCAAGGTCTTCAAGCTGAGGACCTCAAGGATTTTACCTAGACACTAGAATCCTAAATTCAAGGAGCACATGGTAACTATATCTAACAAAGCATGATGTTTGTGTTTCTGTTATTTTTTTTTGTTCGAGAATTGGAGTCAGCAATTAGTAAGTATGTTTTTCCAGCCTCAAGGGATTTTGGTTTCTCTTTGTATTGGTTATTTTGACGGGATTTAGACAGTTGGTGGTTTAAGACTTTGAGGTTGACTTCGTTTTCCTTTGAGCAGGTTGGTCATGGGACACATGTTTGAAAGAGGATACATGGTTAACAAATGTATGATTCTTTTTTATCAATATATATATATAAGATTAAATGTACACAAGAATTGATTGATATATATGATTAACAAATAAATGACATTTATATTTTTACATAAATAAAATGTTATTGCATCTTAAAATTTATAAAAAAAATAAAGTTATTTTTCATTTTTTCCTAAATATTATTATGAGATTAAATATCATTATAAAGTTGATCTAAATCATATTACTTAATACAAGTTGAAAAATTAAAATATTATTCTATGTATAAAAATTTATTTTTCATTATTTTACATAAAATATATATATAGTATTACAATATCATAAAAAAATAAAATTATTTTTTATTACATAAAATAAAAATAAAATTGTAAAACATTATTATCTATTAACAATAAAAATATTACATACTATTGAACTTTCATAATATTTTATTAATATCTATCCTTACCATATGAAATGACATTTACATCATCTCAAAATTTACTACATAATCTAATTATATTCCATTATTTCACTAAATGTAATTATATTTAATTATTTCATAAAATTATATGTAAATATTAACAATTATATAATACTATGCAAAAATTAAATTATTTTTATTATTATATAAAAATGGAAACTATTCAAATTTATTTTTTTCCATAGGAAAAAAAGATGAAAACTTTATTATATACCAAAATGGTCCATACAATGGTTTGTATGCTTTCACATATTATTGTATATACATCTAGAGAATTGAAACTATCACTCTTCCATAAAGAACCGTCTATGTAGGAGCATCTCAGCAATGAGATATTTGTCAAAAACAAAAACCAACAAGTGCATACTGTAACTGCTGTCATAATAGCTCATGGTGGGAAAACATACAGTTTCTCAAAAATGAATCTAGGATTGAAACCCCTGATGAAGCTTTAAGCATGTGTCTTTCCATAGAAATAAAAAAGAGATAAAAACATTATAAGTTCATGCATTCAGATTTGTAGGAAGGGCTTCTGCAAAGGGTCTATGATACAATTCATAGACTTCCCCATCCTTGTATTCAAAAAACTTCAAAGTACAAAAATCCATCCCCTCGCCAGCTTTCGAGAGCCGGTATGCTACTGTATTCTGCTCCCTATATACACAACGACATGAAATGTGGTTAAAAGATGTCCAAAGTCTGTTTACTTTTTCAAAGAGTGTGTTGAGTGCAAGAGTTCTACATTGTTGTACTTTATTCACCCAATTGATAATGATAGGTGAGTCACCAAAAATATGAATGTGTTTGCATCCCTTTTCTACTGAAAACTGAAGAAGTAGTTTTAGACATGAGAGTTCTACAAATTTGTTTGTGCCTTCCCCTAGGGACATTTGAAAATGAAAAAAGTGTTGTTGAGATAGGTGAAGAACAACCCCCACCCCGTGCCCCCCGCACAGGAAAGCTTTCGTGAAGCTCCATCAAAAAATACCCAGGGCAAGGTGTAGTCTATATGTTCTACCGATATTATTCTAACTGAGGGAGCATCCTTAGTTCGAGGGAAGAAAGAGAGGATATCTAGACCTTGAGAAGCAATAGATTATGGTGAGGATAATTTGTTTTTGAATATTGATTGATTGCGGGTGATCCAGACCCCCTAAATGTGAATGAGGGAAAGAGATTTTAGGTGGGCTAATTACGGAGAATTAAGCCAAGTCTTCCAGGCCTCCTCTAGAGAGGGCCTGAACCAAGAAAACGTCTAATTTTCCTTTTCTTGTTAATGTTTCCAAAAATGGGTTAAAAAGGACAGTTTAGGAAGAGATGGTTAGTTGTTTCTTCATCGTTTTTGCATAATGGACACCATCATGGGCCTTCTAAAGATATTTTCTTCATTCTGTCCCAAGTTGGGTTTGTTTTGTCTAGGGTGCACCACATGAAATTTTTTTCCTTCAAGGGACATTTAAGCTTCCAAATTCCATCCTGCCACCATTCGGTCTCAATTGGAAAAGAGACCATGCACAGTTGTTTATACCCTATTTTTGGTGTGTACACTCCGTGTTCAGCATGTTCCCAGACTAGTCCATCCTCCTTATCTGTGAGTCTGATATGAGCTAATCTAAGTGCTCAAATATATATGTTCCAATCTATATTCCACCGAAGGGGTATGTTAAGTTCTTGGAAGGCTATCCAAACTTGATGCCAAATGTTTGTGGCCGCTGGATCAACAATTTGATTTAAGTAGAAAAGACCAAATTGTTGCAGAAACTAAACAAGCTGAGGGGGTATTAGATGGTTGAGTTGACTGTTTGGCCAAGTATTAGCTCCTATCCTTACATTAGTCCCATTTCCCACTTTCCAAGAGAGATCACTTTGAATTAAAGGGAAAACATCACAGATTGCCTTCCAAATTATTGAGCCTGTTCCAGGAGTGATGTTGACTAAGTTTCTGATCCAATACCACAAGGGAACTGGACTTATATATTTGTGGTAAAACACCTTTGTCCACAAACTTGTGGTTGTAAGGAGCCTCCATCATGCTTTAGCTGCCAGTGCCTTGGAAAAGAGATTGATATTCTTTAACCCCCATCACCCTATATCTTTTGGTCGGGCTCTTTGATCCCATTTTACCCAAGGAAGAACAAGTTGTTCTTTCCTCCCATACCAGAGGAAGTTTGCGCAAGTTTTCTTGGTTTTCTCCAGTATGGATTTTGGGATCCAGGAAAGAGACATACAGTAGACCAGGATGGCCTCCATCACTAATTTTACCAGAACTAGTCTTCCTACTCTGGAAAGCCATCTATTCCACCAATTGTTTATCCTCTTCTCCAATTTGGCTATCAACCAACTCTAGTCTTCTTTTTATAGCAGTTTGGCTTAAGCCTAAAACCAAGGTACTTTAGTCCACCATCCAATGGAGCGACTGCAAAGGGGAAAAGGTCTAAGAAGCGTCTCTCAGTGGCTTCTTCCAGATTAAAACTAGTGAGAGTGGACTTTTGCTCACTTAGAATCATTCTTGTGGACTTACAGAAAGTCTTCAGAATTTCTGAAATCTTTTCTGCTTCTCAAATGGTACCATTAGAAGAGGAGGATGTCATCCACAATGAGAAGGTGAGTGATACTGAGATGATTTGTTATCCTAATCCCTTCAATTTGACCCCTTCTCTTTGCATCCAATAAGGATCTGCTGAGGCCTTCTAGGTGTAACGTCCTCGACCCTCCGACTGGCGAAGAGGATGCTACCATGGCAATAACCATCCGGGCAACCGCCCCATGAACATGTATGTACATAAAATGCTAAAACAAAATGCTTTGAACTAGAACATGCATACATGATTATTTATCATACAACAGAAGCAAACAAACGTTCATACAAGCATTCAACATGTTCATCATATTCATTAAATAATAAATATAAATACAGAGACGAAATGGTCAAGATTACTTATCTCATAAAGAACTCGTCCTGCAACCAGCTACGTAACTGCAATGTTCCACCCAACCATAGGATAGCATGCTCCTAAATCTCTTAGCAATGCTGCCACCCCCGAGCTAGGCATGATTCCCCAAGGAATAAGGAACAAGAAGGCTTACACATAGCCAAGGATACACAAAGCATAGCCAAGCCAACACAGTTGGGTTTATCAGGCCATCAACAAGACAGCCAATCCAACATGGCCAGGTTTATCAGGCCATCAAGGAGCTGGGAAAGGCTAAATGCTAAGCTGGTGAGCCCATTATAGAGCTAGGAACACCTGCACCAGAACTAGACTGACTTCTAAGACACCCACACACACCCAACATAAGGAATCAGTCCCTTCTCTACTACACAGTCCCTCAGGCCCTAACTTCCCTTCCAGTACTATTCAGGGGTTGTGGAGAAGAAAGCCAGCCCTCTAGCTCTATCTGTGTGGTTTCCAAACACACCAGGTTTATGAAGCAAACCAAGACCTCATCCCTACTCCAACACAGTCCAAAGACCAACCACTGCATACATCCAGTCACACAAGCGATTCATAGCTTGGACAAGGAAAACAATTCCTGAGCCGTTCTTGGCCCTATCATGGCCAAAAAAATTCCAAAACAACCTACAGCAGTCCCAAAATTTAAAACAGACACAACCAACAATGCGGGGAAACAATGTAGTATGTTCTCAACAATGAAGTCACCAGGAAGACTTACACAGATCACAATGGGGAGGTAAAATCATCCTCCCAACCTGTGTGTGAGAGAAATTTACACCAGACCCCAATATACGTATGGAAGCACACCAGATACCTCTCTGTGGAAAATGTGAATGACAGTCGAAACGGCTCCCTCTTCCGGCTGTGTGAGACCAAACAGAAAAGAATTCCTCTGCATGAGACACAGGGCATTTTTCCCTTGTGCGAGGATGAGTGGCAATGGAGAATGGCGAGTCAAAAGTGTGGGAGTGTTCACAGCACCGTCGTGGAGAAAGTGGAATGATGGGCGTAGTCATTCTTCTGCCCAACGTGAGGTTTGATTCACTGGTGGAGTGTGTGTGTGGGAATGGATTGACAATCCTACCACACTCTGCTCCCTAGCAATAACTGCCTCAACTACTCAGCAGAACATTAAAATGGTAGTTGGATAAGACAAGGAAAGATGGGAAAATCAAACAGGGTGGTGACACATGGATTTTTCCCCATTGGTTCAAGGTTTGACATCCCCCCTCCTCCCTATCCTTAGTAAAATCATTCCCTTTTCAAAATGGTTGCATTGACATAGCTAGTTGGGGTTCATTTTAATTAAAGTGCATATTTACATGATGCTGAAACTAATATGTGTCGTATATCATGATATACCATTAGAAATGATTTCAATCGCTGAACATAACACAACCAAATCGATGGTGAGGCTTTTACCTTTAGCTCTGCACCATGATTAATTACAATATATACATCATGTACATTTAATGCAAATGGGGTCAAAACAGGGGTGTTACATTCCCCTCCCCCTTCAATAGCATTGTTTTCAGTGCTTACAAAATTTGAACAAAATGATACACTGGTACAGTCTCAGTGTTCCGCAGAATTGAACAAAAATGGATGTGCTAATCGCATGGCATCCTCCAGCTCCCATGTAGTTTCTTCAGGTTTGTAGTGCTCCCATTGTACCTTTACTTGCCCTATGGCCCGGTTCTAGAGCATTGTGACCTTCCTATCGAGGATGCGCATTGGCTCGATTTGGAGCTCTCCCTCTGGTTCCACCTGAATCACATCCCAATTTATCACATGGTTAGGACCATGTACATATTTCTTAAGCAAAGAAACATGAAAAACATTATGAGCTCTAGTACTAGCAGGCAATGAAAGTCTATATGGAACTGGCCCTATTCTTTCAAGCACTTCAAATGGCCCACAATATCTTGGTGACATCTTGGCACAACTTCCAAGCTTCAAGGAACTCTTCTTTGCTCTCACTCTGATGTAAACATGATCCCTATCCTTAGGAAAATCATGCCATTTTCAATATGGTTGCATTAACATAGCTGGTTGGGGTTCATTTTAATTAAAGTGCATATTTACATGATGTCAAAACTAATATGTGCCGTATATCACGATATACCATTGGCAACGATTTCAATCGCTGAACATAACACAACCAAATCGATGGTGGGGCTTTCACCTTTAGCTCCGCACCATGATTAATTACAATATATACATCATGTACATTTAACGCAAACGGGGTCAAAACTGAGGTGTTACACTGGGATTAGTAAGAAGAGAAGCGGAGAGAGGGGGAATCCCTATCTGAGACCGCTCTAGGAGGGGAAGAAGGCTGAAGATGACCCGTTAATAAGGACTGCAAATGAAGCTGTGGATATGCAAGCAAAAATCCATTTTATGAATGAATAGTGAAACCCAAGGTGAGTGAGAAAGATCCTTAATTAAATCCAATTAGCTCTGTCAATGATTTTGAAAGATCAATTTTTAGGATTACTCCTTTTAGTTTCTTAATCTTTGTTGAATGCATTCCTTCTTGGGCCACACCTATTGCCTCATGAATTTGTCTGTCCTCCGGGAAGCCAAATTGTTCATGGGAGATAATTTTATAGAGACCCTTCTTAAATATTTGTGCAATCACCTTGTGTGTAATGTTGCAAAGGGATATGGGCCTGAAATCCTCTAGATTGATTGGGTTCTAGTTTTTAGGGATGAGGGCTAGGAATGTTGTGTTGAGAGGTTGGTGAACCAGGCCATTTTCCCAGGATTCTTCTACCAGTTGAAGGAGGTCAGGGCCAATTGTATCATATGCTACTAGAAATAATTCAATGGTCCACCCGCCTGGTCCTGGGATTTTGTCTTTTTGGAAGCTGTGAAGGATGTTTTTTAGTTCCTCCTCCTAAACTTCTTCCATCAATTCTGCATTGTCCTCTTCTGAGATACTTTATGGGAAAAAACAGGCTGTCTGCATAACTTCTGGTATGGTGGCCTATTGATTTTCTTTGAAAAGGTTTTCAAAATAGGTTTTTCCTATATCCGCCATTCCTTTAGAATTTGTGACTAGCTCATCAGCTTAATTTCTTAGCTCCCAAATAGTGTTTTGTTGTTTTCTTCCCTTGGCAAAATCCTGGAAGAACTTTGTATTGTCATCCCCATAAGTCATCCAAATGGCTCAGGTTTTGAGCCTCAAAATATCCTCTTTTTCCTCTAGCAACTTTATTTTATTTGTTTCTAACTGGATCATTCTTTCTTTTTCCTCCTGGGTTGTGAAGCCACCTCCATCTAAATTGTGAATTTCAACCAAGTCTGCTTCAATCTAAAGGAGGGCCTGATCATCTTGGAGAGTTTTGTTTTTTTCCCATTCCTTAGCATCTTTTTCACCAGAGATAGATTTTGCACAAAGTGAATTGCAGCGTGTGTGCCATCTTCTACCCTATATGGGATCCAGTTGGAATTGATGAGTTTGAGAACCTCCTCGTGTTTTAGCCATGCTTCACAGAATTTAAAGGGGTTGGGGGGTTTCTGGGGATTTTTCAGAATTTCCAAACAAATAGGCTGGTGGTCTAAGTCAGCTAAACTATTCAAATTTATATATCAAAAGTTATATATTATTAGATCTTAAAAAAATCAAATAAAATAAGTTATATTTTATTAAATTTTAAATGTTAAAAAAAAAATTATTTTATTATTTTATATAAATGTATTTGTAAAATTAATTAATCTCATATTATTCAAAATCACATATAATAAAATATAGTTATAAAACTTCAATTTCAAATTAATCAAAATCACATATCAAAATTCGTCTCTTTTTTTGAATAGCTACTTTTGTTTTATTTATTGTATGTAACAAAAGCTAATATGTAATTATTTTTAATGGGTTTAATAATATTACATTGGAAATATTTTAAAAAAATACATTAATATTTTAAAGGAATAAAATCCTCCACGAAGGGTGCCAGGAGGAGCATGCCCACCATGCATGAAGTGTGACAAGCAAACATGCGAATCATGGAAAACTCCATCTGGTGGCCACCATGATCATGTCATCCTCTAGATTTAAGGGAAACTCATGTATACATGATCTCAAGGTTGGGATACTTCATACCCCTCATACAAACATACCACCACCTTTCCGCTCCAGTTTTGAACATGATCGATCATCTAAAAGGAATTTTGAATCTACCTGATTGTAGTTAAATATTTGTCTAGCTGAAGCACACCCAAGCACATCCCATGATGAATTAGTCAAATGAATCTCTTCATCCCAATAGATTCAACACTCAACCTAAGTTCCTGATCATTTTGGAAAATTTTCATGGGGGTGAGATTAGAGAATGCTATAATATCCAAATTGATTGCAATATTAAAGTACTGACTATTGGTACTACCATGGTTAGAAGTAGGAAAACAAAGTGCAAGCACCATGTTGGCACGATTCATTATCATATGTTGCTAATCATGTCCAAGCAAGAGAAATCTAGTGCAAGATTCTCTGGTGTAGTTCATCCTAAAGGTTGTTGTCTCCTAAGCACAATGGAGGATCGAATGAAAAAAATATTCAATGTCCTAGTTGAAGGAGATCATTCAAGATTTGCGGCATCTCATGGATAATTTGGGCTCCATTTGCACCTGTGGGGGGCGATACACCAAGACCTGTACTTCTCTATGGTATACAAAAGATCCACTGAGCCAAACTATCTATGAAAGTGTCGTAGGGATGCTTGAAACTAACAATGACAGAATGAGTTTAGTTGATAGACTATACCACCTAGAAGATTGCACTAGACGCCTGGAAAAAGGGTAGATGAATTTGGATTTGAAATTGGATGCCCTAGCCCAAAAGATCAATGGAAATTTCTTCAGTAAACTGACCTCCTCTGGTCACTACAGGATACCATCATCTATCGCAAGCACTTAGAATTCACTCCTCAAGGAGAACGTCGAAGGGTGAATGGAGAAAGAGACACACAAGCAAACTGCAAGGCCCAACCAATTGAAATTTCAGACTCAAATTAGCCTTCTAATACTCATGTTGGTGGGGGTAGTCTTCAATCTTTGCCCATTATGGATATGGGGTCACTATTCAAGCCAACAATGAGGAGAAGAGAGTGTTGCAGGAGAGTACATAATTGATTCATTGATAACTTTATAATTGGGCTTAAAAAAAGTAATAAAAATGAAAAAAAATTACATAATATTCAGCTCAAGTGTTTGTTTCAAAAATGACAAGGGAAAAAAAACATAATACTCAATGTCCATAATATTTGAGTGATATATGTCCTTAACAAGTGAAATGCCATTTATTTATTTACATGATTAAAATAATTTTGCATTTAAGTATTTTGCCTTGTAGAATCACACTAGTCTAACAAATATGGAGAAAGATGAAACTATTGATGATAATGAAGATTCAAAATGGCAGGATTTACCCATGGAGCTCCTTATGTACATACTTAAGCTTGTTGATGACCATACTATAATTATTGGATCTGGTGTATGTACTGTCTGGAGAAGAGCAATATGTATTAGTGTTCAAGAAATTTCTTTATCATGGTGACAATCAAGGTTCCCCTCTTTCTTGTATTTGATTTAAAGGTTATTTTTGCAAGAGGATTCATATTGGCTCACTGCCTAATGATACATGTATAAGTTTTACAACTTTAGGTATTCAAAATCAGTACTGTTGTTCCTTCATATGTCCTCTCATTTTGTCCACCATTTTCTTCAGTGATACAAATCTCCATCCTTTTGCACATTTGCAGACACAACAAGGTCGTTCAAAATTAGGATCCTTCTCATAAACCAATCATTGGTAGCATTATGATGGTCTTCTGTTTGGACCTGTAATATCCCAAATACCGAAATTTTCTAATTCTATGCAAAATTACTAAAATAGTCGGGCATGCAAACTGCCATGAAAAATTTCCCTATATTATAGTTGAATTTAGGGTTAGGGTTTGCAGGATAGAATGAAAACTTACCACTTATAAGCCAGCTGAAATTGCTCCAGAGAGAATACGAATGCAATATAAATTGAACTGATGAAGAAATAACATGATTTTCCTCAATAATACCCCCAACAGTCTGAATCAACTAAGGATGGTGTTTTTTATGAAGCGGTGGTTCGTTTCACCTGAAAGTTGGTCGGAGTGTAAGTGTTCCCATGCCAAAGAGGATGGACAGAACATGAAGGAGTTTGGACCTCTCTAGATACCCTAGCAAATTGATCTACCTAACTGATGCTCACACCCCCACATGTCTGTATTCTGCTACTAGCTACTCCAGGTGAGCAATCTGGTGGTTGATAATAACTCAAGGCAATAGAGTGATATTATTAGTGAGAATGCAGGCCACATGCAAAAGAAATGTGGTGATCCGGAGTCCTGGTGAATAACTTGGGTTTCCCAGCTAAATGCCCCTAGCTGTACGGATGAATCTGCAAATAATCTTCTGGCATCCACTGGAACACTGAATAATGATGAATGAAATAGATGCGGTGACAAACATGGATGATTTATCCTGAACAAGACTAGGGAAGATATCTCACTGTCGAAACCCCATTAGTTGAAGACGTCATCTTCAACCCTAACTGTTGCGGCCGCATGCTGTGCTGCTACTCAAGAGCTACAAAATCAATAATAATCAAAAGTATCTCTTTAGGCTCCCTCATCCTTCTTAAATAGATCCTTATGCGCTTTTAGGGTTTGCATGTCACTTTTAGGGTTTGTGCTTTTACTTTTGCATGCATGCGATTGTAATTTGATGTTGACATTTTAAGCCTAAAGAGAAAAGGATTCTTTCAGCCTACATATGACTTTAGTACCGAATGTGTGTCTTGAATTGTTCTAAGTACCAAATGTCCTCAGTCAATCCCCTCTTATGCAGTACCTGCTCAAACCTATGGGTATTAAGTAGGTTAGCGGGTGTTTTGTTTCCTAATCGAAAGAGGACATTACAGTCCTCCCCACTTGAGATTGCTTGTCCTCAAGAAAATACAAACTGGGATGCTGCAATACATGTTCTCCTTCCCAAGTGGCATCCTCTGGAGGTAATTCTTTTCATTGAACCAAGTATTCTGTAATTACTCCGTTCCGTATCTTTCTTTCTCGAGTCTGTATGATCCATTCTATAATTAGAACCAAAAGTCCCTCATCATCTAAGGGAGGTAACTCTGTTGATGGAGCAATGTGTTGTCCAATGGTATTTTTCAGGATGGACACATGGAATACACTATGAATTTTTATCTCCAGTGGCAATTCTAGTTCATACACCACCTCTCCCACCTTTCTGATAACTTTGTATGGTATGTAGAAGAGAGGGTTAAATTTTCTGCTCCTTTCTTCTTAACTGAGGACTGTCTATAGGGTTGGATCCGTAAGTATACCAGATCTCCTACTTCAAATCTCTACTCAATCCTTTGCATGTCTGCATACAGCTTCTGCTGATTATGGGATGTTTGTAAGTTCTCTTTCAGGATTTTAAGGATGTCCTAACTGTCTTGTATCCAATCCTTTGACTTAGGATCCCTACTGTCTCTGAATGCTACATCTGCAAATTCCAAGGCATCATAACCATATAATTCCTTAAAAGATGTCATCCTAATAGACATGTGGTCATTAGTATTGTAGCAGTATTCCCCTAGGTGTATCCATTTAATCCAGGTTCATTTCTTCCCTGCTACATAGTTCCTTAGATACCCTTTAATCCATGTGTTGACAATATTCATCTGCCCATCACTCTGGGAATGATAACTCATGCTGGTAGCAAGCTCGATTCCCACTAACTTGAATAGCTCCTGCCAAAAGGCACCTATGAATCTGTTGTCTCGATCACTAACAATGGTCTTGGGTAACTCGTGTAACCTGAAGAACTCTCTGAAAAATAACTCGGCTACCTAGGTTGCGGAGTAATCGAATGATATAAATAAGAACTGTGCGAATTTGGTCATTCAACCAACCAAGGCATATAAGCAATCTCTCCCTTCGACCTTGGGAAATCCTGTAATGAAGTCGATGGAGATACTTTCCCACTTCTGTTTCGGAATTGGTAGTGGCTAAAGAAACCATGCTTGATGGATGTGATCAATCTTGTTCTGCTGATAAATGCTACATTCTTGCACGTGCTGCATAACCTCCCCCTTGAGTTCCTTCCATGAGAACCTCCCTCAGATATTCCTGTAGGTATTCAAAAAACCATGATGTCCTGATAGTGGAGAGTCATGTGTCTCCTGTATGATTTTCTTTCTTAAAGATCATTCTAGGACGAGGTATATCCTGCTCTTGTAATATATGATGTCATCAAAAATTTTGCGCCTGTCATCCGGAACCTTCCCATCCAATAATTCGCAAGTGAATTTATTTTTGGAGTACTCTATTAAGAGAAGAGCCCTCCAATATTTAGATATGATCATGAGAGATAATGAAGTGGGTTGTCTGGATAATGCATCAGCTACTATATTTTTCTTACCCTTCACATGCTCTATCTCGAAATCGTAGGCTTGTACTTTTCTAACCCATTTCAGTTGGTGCTCATTTAGCTCCTTCTGCTCTAAGAAGTACTTGGGGCTATTATGATCTATCTTGATTTTGAACTTGCTGCCCACTAGGTACTGTCTGAATTTTGTGAGAGTAAGTAAGATGGCTAGCATCTCCTTGTTGTATATGGATTAGTGGTGCTCATAGTTCTTCAGTTTCCTGCTCTCAAATGAAATAGGGTGATGGTTCTGCATCAATACTGCTCCTAGCCCTTCCCCTGAGGCATCACATTCTACTACAAATGGTTGTGAGAAGTATGGTAATGCTAAAATTGGGAAAGAACTCATAATGAATTTCATCTCCTCAAAAGTTTTATGTGCTAATTCTTTCTAGGTGAAGGCTCCCTTCTTTGTGAGATCTATGAGGGGTGCAGAAAATTGGGAGACCCCCTTAACATACCTCCATTAATATGTGAAAAGGCCTAAGAAGTCGCTCAATCTTGTGACTGTTTTTGGTGTGGGACAATACTTGATGGCTCATATTTTCTCCATATCAACCTGTACTCCTTTTTCATTGATTATGTGCACTAGATAAAAGATTTCCTTCATTCCAAATTCACACTTGGACATTTTCACATAAAGTGAGTGTTCTTCTAGAATGCTCAATACTTCATCCAGATGTTTCAGATGTTCCTCCCATTTTTTGTTGTAAATCAATATGTCATTAAGGAATACTAGCAAAAACTTACGTAACTGAACTCTGAAAGTATGGTTCATGCATGATTGAAAAGTGGCTGGAGCATTGGTAAGTCCAAAAGGCATTACCAGGAATTCATAATGACCATAGTGACATCGAAAATTTGTTTTAGAAATGTCTTGATCCCTTACTCAGATCTGATGATACCCAGAGCGAATATCAATATTTGAAAAATATTTGGCATCCCACAACTTGTCCATGAGTTCATCAATCCTTGGGATGGGATACCTGTTTTTGATGGTATTTTTGTTGAGTACTTGGTAATTGATGCACATTCGCAGTGTGCCATCCTTCTTCTTAACTAAGACCACTGATGATGCAAAGGGTCTAAATATGGGCTGAATGTATCCAAGCTCCAGTAATTCCTTGGTCATCTTCTCGATCTCATCCCTATATCTTTTGGGATGTCGATAAGGGATGGTGATGATTTCCTGTGTCCCCTCCTCTAGCTCAATGATGTGCTCAAAGGCCCTATCTAGCGGTCTACCTGCTAGAAGGTCCCGAAATACCTTTTTGTGCTTCTATGATAAGGATTTAATATCATCTAGGTGTTGTGTGTTGTTCTCTGGAGGTTTCCTAAAGGTGAAAAAACATTCTGTAGCCCATTCTATGTCATCCTATCTGAGTAATCCCTCTATTCTCTGTGAAGAGACTGGTTTTGGGGGATAAGTGTTCATGCCCCTCAAAACTACCCATTTTCCATATGGCCTCTGGAATTCCATTTCCATTGCTCAATAGTCTATATTATATTTCCGTATTGAATAAATCAATTAAATGCCTAATATTACATGAGTATCTGCCACATCTACTACATAAAATGAATCTATCATATAGTAGTTACCTAATGTGACATTCAATTTAGGAATCCAATAGTTGCACTCCATGTTGGATTTTTCGGCTACAACTATAGTAAATCCCTTGAACTTCTATGTATGAATACCCTCTTTTCTACCCATGCGGAGTCAACGAAATTGTGGGTTGCTCCCCCATCAATCAATACTCCCACTCTGTGGCCCTGTACTACTCCTATGACCCTAAGAGTATGGAACCTAGGTACTCCAGATAACGTAGCAATGTCTCCCTATGGCTTATCACCCTGGAGTGACTCTTCCTCTGCTTCCCGTAGTTCTTTTGTTGCCTCCTGCTCATAGTCCTCCCCATCACTGTCTAAATATACTTCAATGTAGAGAGCCTTGGCGTTCCATACACACATGTGCCCTAGAACCCATGGTTCTTAACAAGTAAAACATAATTCTTTTACCTCAAATATTTCCTAGTGTCCTCATCTAACCATGTTTTCTTTGGAAAATCCTGCTGGAAAGGTTTCTTCTCCTTGTCCCTAACTGTAAAGTTGGTTCTGAGCAGAAACATGTTCTTTGGAAATGAATCTTGGATATCTCTAGCTCGGTTAATGGCATCCTGTAGAGTGGGGGGTTTGTAGGCTTTGACCCATCCCCGTAGTGGTTATGTTAGGGCCTCAGTAAACAACATCGTTAACTTGCTCTCTGACACATTTGTTACCAGGACCACCATCCTCTGGAATTCTGAGATGAAATCCTCGGTGCTACCTGTCTGTTTGAGTTGAGCCAACTCTCTGAAATGTATCTCTGGATTCTTCCTGTCGAACCTCTCCTTGAGTTTCTGAGTGAACTCACCATAGGAGTGAATGGTGTTGTGACCGAATGTCACTAATCCAAGGTACCACCACTCATGAGAAACTCTGTCCAGGTGGAGTGTAGCCAATTTAATGGCATCTGTCTCTATCATGGGATTGAGTTGGAAATAGGTATCCAACTTTTGTACCCATATCCTCCATGAACCTTTGCGATTCCCATCAAAGTTTGGGATGGTCAACCTACCCAAGGTTTTCTACAAATCATAGTTATGATTGAATCCCTTGTTGAAATTCTTGGGCCTTTTCCTGCTCTTCATGCTGCAAAAATCCAAGAAAGACATGGATGCATGAAACTCATCCCCGAAGTCCCTGTATCCCTGCAAATAAGCCCCAAAGGGTTTTCTAGGTTCTACCTGCATGACTGGACCTCCTACTGCATCTGCTAAGAAGCGAGGCATAGTAGGCATGTTGGAAGGTCTGCTATATATGTGCAGTGTATTTTGTATATTGGGGTATGTATCCTTCCCACTACTACTTGTAGACCCTCTATCTACCAGTGAGGGAGGTGTATTGTTGTTACCTGGTTCTGGTTTCATCGATAATCTATTGATTGCATTGAGTACATCTTTTTTCCCTTTGACTAAGTCTTGCAATGCAGATACTAAGTTGTGAAACTCCATCCTGTCCCCATCTTCTACCATTCATTTTCCCCTGTCACAGTGTATACCTATTGGGTCCATGTCTGAGTTGATATCTTCTAGTTGGATATCCTCAAAGTCCTCCATGTACCTACTCCTTCTTTTCCTATAGGTTATAAAAGTATCTTCTTCTGTATTCATTTAATTTTCATTTCTTAAGCCCAGAGGTGGCCAAGAAGATAGCTCTGATACCACTGTAATATCCCAAATACTAATATTTTCTAATTCTATGAAAAATTACTGAAATAGTCGGGCATGGAAACTACCATGCAAAATTTCCCTATATTATAGCTGAATTTAGGGTTAGGGTTTGTAGGATAGAATGAGCAATTACCACTGATAAGCTGACTGAAATTGCTCCAGAGAGAATACACATGCAAGATAAACTGAACTAATGAAGAAATAACCTGATTTTCCTCCGTAATACCCCCAGCAGTCTGAATTAGCTAAGGATGACGTTTTTTATTAAGGGATGGTCCATTTCAGCTGAAAGTTGGTTAGAGTGGAGGTGTTCCTGTGTCGGAGAGGATGGACAGAACATGCAGGAGTTTGGACCTATTTAGATACCCTAGCGAATTGATCTACTTGACTAATTCTCATGCCCCCACACCTCTATATTTTGCTGCTAGCTGCTCCAGGTGAGCAATTCGGTGGTTGATAATCAGTCAAGGTAGTAGACTGATCCTTTTAGTGAGAGAGCAAGCCACATGTGGAAGAAATGCGATGATCCGGAGTCCCGATGAATGACTTGGGTTTCCCAGATAAATGCCCATAGTTGTAGGGATGAACCTGCAAATAATCTTATGGAATACAATAGAACATAGAATAATGATGAATGTAATAGATGCGGTGACAAACTTGGATGGTTTATCCTGAATGATACTAGGGCAGATATCTCACTGCCGAAAACCCGTTAGCTGAAGACATCATCTTCAACCCCAACTATTATGGCCGCACATTGTGCTGCTACTCAAGAGCTCCAAAATCAATAATAATCAAAAGTATCTATTTAGGCTCCCTCATCCTTCTTAAATAGATCCTTATGTCCTTTTAGGGTTCGCGTGTCACTTTTAGGGTTTGTTCTTTTACTTTTGCATGCATGCGATTCTAATTTGATGTTGAATTTTTAATCCTAAAGAGAAACGACTTGTTTTAGCCTACTTCTAAATTTAGTACTAAATATGTGCCACGAGTTGTTCTAAGTACCAAATGTCTTCAGTTAATCCCCTCTTATGTAGTACCCGCTCAAACCTATGGGGATTAAGTAGGTTAGCGGGTTTTTTGTTGCCTAATCATATGAGGACATTACAGGACCTTCGTAGGAATAAGTTATTGAGTGAGGAATGATATTCCTTTTCAATATTAGCTGTTGAATTCTATTGAATGTGCCAATCCGTTTTGAGTGGGCCTATGAAGTAAACCTTAATGCTCACAATTTCTTCCATATGGAGTGTTAATTTTTTTTTGTTTGGAACAAAATTCCAAAACATCATTGCTCATGTGATTTTATTTAACTCTATAATTCTAAATCACATTTTTACCATTACTACAAACTTTGGACTAGCTTATACTTTTAGAATCCAAGATTAATGCTTTTAAGCTGTCAACCATTGAGGGAAATTTGAATCCCTTTGTAATCAGTAACATGGAAAAAGGATAAATTACCATGCTGATTTCTGATATTTAGGGTGGTAAATGTAAACATATCACTACACCATGTTGATTTCTTCAAGAATATCCAGTTTTCAGGTATTCACCTCTTAGAGGTTTCCTAGGGCATACTCTGCAATAGTTCTAGCTTCTCTGATAAAGCTGCATGTAATTCTGGTGATTGTTTCTAGAATCTTTATGGCATACTACATGGTAAATAATAATTCCAACTTCTCTGATAAATCTACATGTCATTATGCCCATCATTTGAAGAATCCTTAAGCATATATAGTGCCTCTTGATCTGGGCAATTTCCTTCCCAAAACATCATTGATTTTTTTAATCTTAGATCTAAAACTGCTTTTGAAAGTTTTTTCATTCCTTCTTGAAATGTCCTTAAAAATTTAGTTCAAACACAAATGTCTGGAGAAGTTGAAATTGATTTTTGATTGATTTCAAAGAGACTAGAAAATGGATCAGCATGGAGTACAACCAACTAGTTATAACTGTTGTTAGTTCTTTTTTTTTCATTAATCTACTGCAATCATTCAGTAAATAAGTTTGGTTCTATATAACTATATTGATTTTCATTCCTGTAGTTTATAGAATATACATCTATAAACATCACAGCTTGTATTGAAAGGGAAACCTATGTTGATCCTAAAATTGAAGTTTGGAAGTTGTTCTCAGCTTTTACTTTCTAGCGTTGTCTGTGATGTTCGTTATAATGACTGTATTTCAAGGTCAACCAAATTATTTGTATATTGGTTAAACTGGAAGCAGATGCATATAACATTTCACATTAATTCTGGTTGAAACTTGTCTTCATAGGGAGAAGCTCATAAAATACCATAGGTTTGTACATCAATCCTATCAAACATTGCCATACCATTGTTTGGTTTCTGACTGTTACTCTATGGGTGGACAGTTCCATTGGAATGTACTTGAGTTGTTTCACTGGCTTAGATGATTAAGCGAGGTGCAATATAATGTGTCTAAAGTCATGTACATGGTTTTTTCTTTATTAAGTTTTAATTAAATAATGTTGTTGATGGGCCCTTTTAATAATCTTTTGATGAGTTATTTCATGTTAGAATTATAATCTCATTGTGGCATTTTCCCTAGTCGGGTCAAACTTCCAACAAGGAAAAATCCTAATTTGGCAAAGAAGCTTCAAACAAAGAGTAGTAGTAGTGAGGAGGATTCTTCAGATGAGGCAAGTGTTGAATATTTTATGTACTTAACAGATAAGACACAAAGCAAAGTTGAAATCAGAGCTGAGATTGTGAAGAGTTTAATTTACAAGGATCAAGTGTTGGACACAAATGGTATATCATCACAATTACAGGGTATGTCATTTGGTTATATATATAATTCATAATTATATATATATATATATATATATATATATATCTAATTCATATTGATAAATAATGTCATACACTCAAGTTTTTTTATCTAATATTTTTTCAACATACTTTTTCACATCAAATTGACAACATTGCTATCTCTTTAATAATCATTAAATAAAATGAACATATATTTCTCATTTTCCATCCTCCTCAATTAGATTTCAACCTAATAGTTAATTTTTCTAACATACTTTTTTACATCAAATTGACAACATTACTATATCTTTTATAATCATTAAAGAAAATGAACATATATTTCTCATTTTGCATCCTTCTCAATTAGATTTCAACCTAACAATTAAAAAAACATTTTAATATTATCTACACATTTTTATCCAACTAAGGTAAACCGTATAAAATACTTGATCTCTAGGGATTCACGGGAATAATTTAGAAGCATGTAAGCTTGTAGATATGTAAATGAACTCGGAATAATAATTTGCGCTAGTAATTTTACTCTCAAAATAGTAGCCTATTCAGATCACGGGTAAATTTGTATTTTTAAGCCAGAGGCATTCTCTATGGAGACATTGTCTCAATTGCAGGCATTCTCTACACATTTTAAAGTATCAATTGTGGATGTGTTCCTTCCCTCATGGATCTAAATCCTGTTGCATTGTTCTATACATATAAAATTACAAAAAAAAATAATTTACATTTTGGAAGGCCCAAATAGAAAATAATGGCGGAAAACACCAAGATGAACAGACCCCTCAGACAGATTGTAAAAGTGTTTCAAGAACTGGATTTGGTTCTTAACTCGAGCAATGCTGATATTCAACTGGTCCCTTTCTGTCATGCTTGTTCCTAGGTTTTAGTTCTCTTTGGCTACGTGGGCATCGCCTTCAAATTTACAGAAAGGGACTTTGTTTCCAAGGCATCTTAGTACTTAGTTTTTCTTCTACTGAAAGCATATGCCAATATAGATTGATTAATGGGAAAAAGAATTTGAAAACGTGCATTGTTGGTTAATTTAAGTGTTGGGTAGGGTTGAATGATATCTGATTGCATGGACCTGATGGCTTTAGGGGAATTGTTAGCTGGAATATTTCACCTCCTGCTGACAACAAGGTGTTCCACTAGTCTGAATGGTTCAGATCCAGAACAAATAGAGGACAGAGGTTGAAGAATCTCCCTAGACGCGGTAGATACCTGGAATGTAATGCTTCGATCATTACCCTATGTACCTACAATAATATTTAACATGCAAACATATCAAAACCACCAGAATATAATCTAATAATCTATGTTAGTGACTAAGGAATCTAACAAAATACATGTGAAATCAAACAACAACAATATATGTGGGATAGAAATCTGCAACTTGCATTAATATATAAATATGAATAAGTTTACAACCAAGCCTTAGTGTTGACATGCATCTCCATGAAACCAAGCATTCTAATCCCCAAAATATCCGACTCTAGCTCTCTATGCTCCCCCAAATGGTCTTGGGCCAAGTGATCAATCCAACAACATAAGAATACCTTAAGAGTTCCCACCGTCAAACATGGCTATGAGCTCATATTTATAAGGCTTAATGGATAGGGATGGTTCAGAGATTAGTGGGTGAGGTGGCCTCTAAGATCCTAGGATGAGGGATCTCAATCTCAACTGACCCACAATAGTAGGGATAAGAGAGGACACGAGGCTTATCATCTAGAAGCCTCGAGAAACTTCTGTTTTTCCCTTTTTACCCAGGGTACCACGTTTCTCCTTAAATCATAGAGAGGTTCTGGTAAGAAACGCTTATGGAATAGGGGCCATAAGTGGTGGCACCGCTTGTGGACAACAAGGGATAGGTGGTGCAAACAAGGTACCGCTTTTGGACAACAGAGGAAGCGCGGTGTTGGGAATTTTCATGGAAGATTGATAATAACCATGAGTTTCCACTCCAAGAGCTGGGATTTAGGGAAAGTAGGTATGTCAAAGTACTTATCACATGATGGTGATAGGATTTTGGTATAACAGGATGCCCCCCAAAGCATGAGTCTTATAGGGATACGATAAACCAGAGCTTTGAGAGAACAAATCATCACCATGAAATGAAAATGTTGGCTCGATCGGAGCATGTCATCAAGTAGGCATCTGTAGTACATTAGTATGTTGACTCATAGACACAAGTAACCAAACTCATGACTGCAGACCAATATAAGGCAGATCCATGAGAGGAGTAAACAAGCATGGCTACTAGAATACATCATAGATCCATGTGATAGAGGACTCAAACTTGGACATAGCTACCAGACATACAACATAGATCTATGTCATACAGATGCAAATTTGAGCATATCCATGACCATACAAATGTGGATCCATGCTAGATATACAAAACTCCATCATAGCCTAGGGAAAAAGCAAGGAGCACTTTTAACAAATACCCAGGGTATTCATCTCGTCTTCCACAAAGTACGATTCTATCCATGTGATTACAATGATATGAAGTTGAACATGGTAGAAACAACTTGATTACTGACCAATTATGTGAATCGTTAACAAGTGCAAGGGAGATCACCATTGATGTCAATGATTCCCAAGGTACCCTAGTACAATCTACTGAGTGTGAATAGATGTCCTGATGTCGAACACCCAGTTGATTCTATCAATCAAAGGTCAATGATGTGAACCTATGTCAAGAGCAAGAGAATCTGTCATTAAGGCATACAGATCTCAAGGTACCAAATATTTTTTCTAAGACTGTTTCCCGGATGATGAGCTAATGTTGACGGGAATAGTCTCATCGAAGGAGGGCCATGATGAGTCCCACATCAATGACACGAAACTCGAAACATAGTTTTGGAATGATGTGAATGTAGTAACCATATGACCGACTCAAAGATACTGACAAAAAGACTATGTAGACTGTAGAAGTAAAACTTCTTCAAACCCCCTTTGAACATCGGGTGGCATGACAAAAAGACTTGGCAGCATGACTGAATAGGACAAACATAGAATGCGACAATGGACAATGCATTCTTTTGAAAGACTCAAAGGATTGACATGACTCATGAAAGTGGATCGTCATAGAGATCAGCTGAATACCCAATTGACTGACATGATTGTGTAGACAAGTTCCATGTTCAAAGGTAACAACAAACAAATGCTATTATTTGCAAAATGATTCCCTTCCCATTTCCCCCATCATGATCAATGAGTGCCTCTTTTCGGTTTTACAAGTTCAAGGAGGGTAACAAACACTCGATATAGCTTGTTGGAAGACAAGTCTAGACTCATATGTTTTACGAACCTGAGAGAGGAGGGGTTCATTCCCAAAGCGGGTCTCTCAATGTTTAATTTAATGAGTCCACTAAAAGAAAACTCGGTATCATTCATGTTTATTCAATTCTAGTCCTCTGCATTCAGTTAGCGCTAGGTTTGCATGGTTGCATGCAGGAGAGGTGCATTCCTCACCTACCACAGTCAGTTAGCCTTAGTTAGCACTGAATTAGTCACTTTATTTGTGTTTTAGAACTCCGATGAACTCCGATAATGATTTAGACAAGGTTAGTTAACTATTTAGTCCTCCAGTAATGATTTAGACAAGGTCTTGGTTACCTACAGTCAAGTAGAGTCTAATCAATTCAAATTTCCTCATTTGGATTCGAATTGCATGTGGCTATTTATCCATTGTATTACATTGTAATTTATCATCTAATTACTTTTTTTATTAATGAAAGCATTCACAGCTGCAAGCCATTTTTGCACTGTTTCATTCTTCAAATGCTGAGTAAATTGTGTGATCTATCTTGTGAGTTGTGTGTTTGTCCACAGATCTATGTGCTCAATTTAATACAAATTGTCCAACTGATCCCATAGTAAATTTTCTTACTCAATTCTTTATGGTCATCTATGTGCACTGATAATTTGATCAATATGAAAACCAACAAGTGAAAAATTGCCAAGGTTCCTTGCATATTTAAGTATCTCCACATGTCCAGCATGAAAAAGAAAAAAAGAACGATCGATATAGACTATGGGTACATATGGTTTTGGACCCTTTCCATTTGAGAACAGAACAATTCTACAAGATGTAGGTGGAAAATGAGAAACTCAACTTCCAATTGAGGAATCGCCATCATCATCATCGTGACTATGACCATTGCTAAATTTCCTCTGCAAATTTGAATGATTATGTTTGTCTTTTTTGGTCTAACGATCATAAGAAGGACAAAGAGGAACCATCTCCCTTAATAAGTGTCATCCTCCATATTCAATTTAAGTTTCTTCTCATGGAAGATAATGAGGCATGTCACACCCTCCAGATGTCAAATGTCATATTCATTGTGAGTGCTCTTGGATGTAGAGGAAAGAACCACAGAAGGCATCTCAGTCCTTTGCTGAATATTGAAATTGTTTTCTGTAATTATTCTATGGTTTCATTCACCCTAGTTTTGAATGAAAGATGAACACTGGGGCTATGAACATGGACCAGACAGATAGATAATTCTCCAGGGCATGCATCTTCAACATGCTGAGTAGAATGATCCTCACAACATACAAAAGAAACCTTGGCCACTTTACAAACTACAATGTCTCAATTATATGGGTTGTATCGAGATTTGAGAGTGTAAATAAGAACAAGCTTATTCACACACTCAACCAGTACATTGCATAGTGTAACAACCACTTCAACATACAATCTCCACCTCTGGTGCAAGAAAAATGATAGCTTACTATCATGTTTGCATGCCAAAACATACACATGACCTCTCTGGGATGATATTCATGGCTTGTGAGTTTTTTATACCTCATGTATATTTTGAAAAATTTCATGGAAATGTCCCACATGCAAGGCAGGGCGTTCCTTTTTGTATTTTATATACATTGTTGGTTCCCACTTATATCAAGGTATAATACATACTTAATGACTCTTGCGAGCTCCTCCATGTGACTTGGGGATTGGATTTGATGGGATTTGTCTTAGACATAAGGCCCCAATATTTTTTAATAGAATAAATCCTTAAAATACATCCTTTTTAGACACGAAAAATATAATTTTGACTATACAACCAACATTGGCTTATACTAGCAATTTTTATAAATTTACTCAAAATGAATAAAATCTTTGCACAAATTATTAAAAATTATTTTTCTTTTTTACTCAAAAGGCCTTTAACCCATTTTTACTTGTCGAAACCTAAAAATTTTATATGAATTGTCCAATGAGAAAAGCTTTGAAACCACCAGACTACCAATGAAGTCCCAAAATTTTCAAGGCAGTAACACTAACTCCTGCATCAATAAAATGGTGCTAATAGTACCAATGGATTTGTGACCATAAAAAGGACTCTATTATAAATTGATCTATATTCACTGAAAAAATGATTTCACATTATGGGGATATAAATAGAAAAAAATATTTATACAGTTGGTAAATCTCAAGCAAAAATATCCAGTTACAGAGCACATCAAGTGACTTCAGCAGCTAAGTCTGAGAGTGAAGAATACTTCATAAGATAATTTGTTATATTTAGTTTTTGGAACCTTGTGATCTGGATTTATAGGGGAACGAAATGAAATAATAGAGATATCATCATAAACACCAAACTTTTGCAAAGATAGCAGAGACACAGTAAACACATATTCTATTAAATTGTCGAAATAGAATAGACTGTAATACAATAGCTAGAATGGTGGTCGTCATCTCTGAGAAGGGATGTGACTGCTACACTCATTCGTGCAAAGCTGAATACAAAGTGAGGCCAAAGGGGCCTATTTATAATAAGGATGAGGGAGAAAACCCCAAAAGTCCAAAACATAACCCTAGAATATGAACCGTCATAAATTTTGTGGCCCCAAGGTGGTAAGTTAAACAATCAACTTCCTAGGGTCATAACTTTTGCATACGATCTCCGATTTGGGTTCTTGATAACTTGTTAGAAAGATCTCTCTGAGATTTACAAATTTTGATTGTGGCTAGATTCATGCTAGAGGAAACATTTTGGCCACCCGAATTTCCAAAAAACGTCATTTAGGGCCTCAAAACAACCCCAAAAGTTTGGGACCCAAAAAACCATAGAAAAATAACTAGGAAAATGACACAATGGACAATTGTTTTGAGTCAGTGGAATAAGTGGGCGGCCACCGATCTCCATATGGATCACCTTGAAGGATAACATTCAACCTGAGGTGTGTCTCTTTGAACCGTCATCCCTAGAGAAGGATTTCATAATGGAAAGGAAGGTTTAAAGTAAAACTATGGCGATCATTACTAGAAATACCACTTCCAACACCTATAGAGAGAATGATTTTCCTTCTAACCAACCTTAGAGGTTGAAACCTCAATAACTAGAGAAAATCAGAGAGAAAGGTATATGCTTTAATTTTGAGAGAAAGTACAGTAAGGGACATAAGTGTGGAGAAAATAAACTCTTCTACATAGAATGTGAAGAGGAATAATAAAAAGAACAGGAACCAATACAAGAGGATGAGCTAGAAGTGATTACACCTACCATATCTTGTCATATTTTGGATGGAATTAACACTCCTCAAACTCTCGAGTTAGAACTATATGTAAAAAATAGAAAGGAATTAGTGTTGTTTGATTCTTGTAGTACTCGCAATTTCATTGAATATGAAGTAGCCAAAGAACTCAATTCCTTTGTATATCCAACACTAGAATTTCAAGTAATGATTCTATATCGAGGGACCATAAATTATTCATGGAAATACCATACTGTAAATATTAGTATGGGGGAATATGTATTGAATAGTCCCATGTTTCTAACCCAATGGGTTTTTTTGATGTTGTATTAGGATTTCAATGGTTATAATCATTTGAATTAGTGGCTTTTAATGTTCAGAAGCTTTTCAAGAAATTTTCCTAGGAAGGAAAAGAAGTTGTGTTAAACGGTATCACGGGGATACCAAGAAAGGTGATTAGCTGTAATGGTATGACGACATTGTTAAAGAAAGGAAAAAAATGTGTAATTACATAGTTATACTCACTATATGTTCAAACATATAAGGATCCTATTTTTCTAGATATCCAAAGGGTCCTTAAAAATCCTTCCAAGGTATTTGAAGATAGTCCAATAAGTCATCCACCTATTCGAGATTTGGACAATGCTATTAAATTAAATTTAGGAAGTGTTCCATTTAGCATCAGAACTTACAAATACCCCTATGACCAGAAGAATGAAATGGAGCAGATGGTTGAAGAAGTGACATAAAATTCTATAGTTCAAGTAGTGGCAGATCACATATAGCACTAGCAAGTAATTCTCCAAATCCTGATGATTTTAGAAAACAAGATGAAACTATAGCAAGATCAACATTACCATGAAAGGATTTTTAAATAATCAAACATCATATGGGAACCTAAACAAGTCATCAAAACAAGGACCAAAAAACTACAAAATCATGTTATTATTCAGTACCTCAACAAGTGGAAGAACTTATCAACTGCGAATTCAACATGGGAAGATGAGTCCTTCATACAGATGCATCCAAGCACTGAGGACAATGCTTGTATGAAGGGGAGGAGCATGTTAATCCCTAAATCTTGGGCATATTCCCCCCTATAGGGTGGCACATTACCCCCTATGTTGTATTGTATTACATATTATTCATGTTGGATTGCATCAATTAGCGGGTCTATTAGTTGTTATTGTACACCTTAATTTCCTATATATATGAAGGAGATATTTTCATTTTACTCACCATTATATAGTTTCTTCTCTGGGCTACCTAGTACATTGTGTAAGGACATTCCTCCCTTGAAGAGGATTGTTATTTATCTATGTTCTTCATTATTAGGGCATGGATTACTCTCTTTTTGTCTATTTTCGCTATTTTTATGTTATTCTGGGGCTTGGTCACATAACAACTTGATCCTTTCATGAAATATCGAGTTTTTTTTTAGTAATAAGAGTTAGGGATTGTTAACTAATAAGTGTCATGCATAAGTCATTATATTATGAGCATGTTAATAATTTGCGTGGATATGACAACTTGATGGAAACAATATCTATTATATTTATATGGATTTCACAGTAATACCATTAAAATGATAATGAGTGCATTAATAACCATAGGTGAATAAAGTGTGTAGCCTTATGTTTATCTCACTAAATGGTATCTAAAATGTCTTGGTGGTAACATGCATAAATAGTTATGCTTTAACAAACTATGATATTATATATTACATTGTTATTTAATTATACTAAAAGATGATTGAATGGATAGGGATTGGGTTATACATTAAATAGATTACCAATGGATGAGTGCTATTTATATTAAACATAGACTGGATAAAAAATATAACATGCAATTTACTTATTTCTTATATGTAGAAAGTAAGCAAAACAAAGGTATGTTGTTATAATATTATGTGTACCTAACATATTTTCTTGGTTGAATAAAGATGGAAAAAAGTTTTTTGTGACCCATATAGTGAAACACTATTAAGGGTATTGGGTATGTTACAAATGGTATAAGAACTGAGTAACAGCAGTATGACCTATGGACTCGCATTCATACATGTATGTTGTGTAGTACGTGAACTATTAATTGTTGAATGCAAATTGTTTGCATCGATTGTTTACCTAGTTTGACATGCATGATGTAAGTTGGTAAAACAATATGCTTTATTGAGCATGTAAAGCATCTCAAAGACTTGGATATGTCATAATAATAAGTAAATATATTGTAGAAAATCATGATTACTTGAAAGAATAAATTTATAAACTAAGTGTTATGATTGATAGTGGTATAAAAGTATTTCCACAACATGGCATGAAAGTAGATGAGTTTGTAAGCTATCGTAGAGATTTTAGATAAATTATTATCGTTTCATACTTGTTCAAACAAATGGTCACATTATATAAGAATCTGCATCGTAAGTTGTAAGTACTAAGGAAACATACAAATAAAACCTAAATGCAGTATGATGCTAGTAGAATGTCATTAAGTAATGTCAATTTCCATTCCTTCGCAAAAATATTTTCATGGTATTGTCACATGCATAATGTTGAGAATTAAATACAATATTATGCATAAATTTTTTAGATTATGCTAGAAAATTTAATGCATGATATTAATACATGGGGTAAAACATGGTTAAACAGAGACACGACAAAGAAAAGCTAGTTGTAGAATTAAATTCTAATTTATATTCAAGCTTATGAGGTAGTAAGGTATGAATTATGATTAAACACTACAACAAAAATTGTATTTAGCGCCATGTTTAGCATTGATTTTTACTATAATTTTTTCCCAATTGTGGTGAAAACTCCAGCACTAAACCTGGAACTATTGTACATTTTCTTAGAAAGCCATTTATTGTGTCTTTTTTCATCCTTTTTAATGTCATTTTTTTCTTCCATTGTTGCGCCCATTCTTTTTGCATCTTTTTCTACACCTTTATTTGTGCCCAATTTTGTATCTTGTATTGCACATTTTTTTCTCCCTTAGCTATGTACTTGTTTACACCTAGTTTGGTGCCTAGTTTTACATCCAATGTTGTGTCTGATGTTGCTCCTAATTTGACATCGAGTTTGGCACCGAATTTTGCATCTAATGTTACATCTAGGTTTGCATCAAATTTTTTTCCCAATATTGCATCTAGTTTTAGTTCTAATTTTTCATCCCATTTTACATTTTTTTTCCTCCGTGTTTGTGTGGAAATTAATCCCAATCTTAGACCAATTTAAATCACAAAATTGCTTTAAAAATATGCAAGAAATAATAAAAAAAGGAGACTAAATATGTTGAATAGCACAAATTATTTTTATATTATATTATAACAACCAACTTTATATAAAAATAGGTTGTTCAATCATGCAGATACATCAAGGATTCAAAAGCATAAATATTCCTTTCGAATCAGTAGAAAAGAAGGCTTACTAAACTAGTCAAAATCCCCCGTAGGTGCATAAAACAATTTCTCAATCTGTCAAGAGGCTCACGAATTTCCTGAATGAGTTGTTACAGCTGATAAGTGAAGGAAAGTGGACTAAATCATTCTGTTAGGAAATGAAAATAATGAAGGTTAGTTGTGAAAAAAACAACGAAGTTTGCATTAAAACTAGCTTTACCTTTTGCCTTAAAAGTGCTAAAAAAGAAGGAAACTATGTATAAGGTAGGAATGCACACTTTCTAAACTGGTGAGTCTAATTGGTTGTTAGAATATTATCCAAAATATTTCTAAAGAGCTGCTGGAGGAATTTTTGGCAATTTTGACAGCAAAAATGCAAGTGGCTGCCAACTAGTTGTTCTACGACCTAAGAATTTAACCAAAATCATTAATTTTTATATCCTAAGTATGGGAATGGGTTTTTATTATTCCAAGACGCCCTATTAAGCCTTACTTATGTAAAATATGAGAAATATATCATAGATATAGGTCCTATCAACAATTCTTAGTCACCCTTTGAATACTGCTTGTCCATGCAAAACAAAGAAAGAGGCAAAACCACAAAGGAGAAAATACTCCCTTAAACATAAACATGAATAAAATTGTAAGAAATTTTTTCTTCAATCACTCTTCACCACATGATCAGCTATCCCTAGTGCTGATTTGATATTCTTGAAAGTCTTCTCAGAAAACACCTTGGTGAATATGTCTGCAACTTTCTCAGATGATGCGCAATAATGTAGAGCAATGACCCCATCATGCAGATGTCCTCTCATGTAGTGCATATGGATCTCTATGTGTTTGGTTCACTTCCTTAGTACTGGATCCAGTTGATATTTGAATGGTACCTTTTTTCACAATAGATGATTGTAGAAGCCTCAAACTCAATCTGAAACTCTCCAAGTATACCGTGTAACCACCAACATTGAGTAGTTGCATTCACAACTCCTTTGTATTCTTCCTCTGTAGATGAAAGTGAAATTTCACTTTTCCTCTTAATTGAACAGTTGATTGGTCCATATGCAAGCATAAACACATATCCAAAAGTTTATTTTCTATCAATGTTATCGCATGCCCAATCAGAGTCAATAAAACCAACTAACTCTAGGATAGATTGTGCAACATAGTGAATCCCATGTGTTCTTATTCCTTGTACAAAGTTTAGGGTTCTATTTTCTTCCCTCAAACAGATGTCATGAGGTTGATCCATGTGTCTGGAAGCCACACTAACTGCATAAGAAATATCAAGTTGATTATGAGTCAAATAAAGAAGACAACCAACCAGTTGCCTATACAGGGTTTTATTTACCAATGGAGTTTATTGTGCTTCTTCAATCTTAACTCCTGAAACGAAAGGAGTCTTTATTGGATTGAAATAATTCATGCTGAAATTTATTAGAATTTCTGAAGCATACTTGACTAATATACCTTGATTCCGAGATCTGATTGAGAAAATTCAATTCCCAAAAATTGGCTTAACAATCCCAAATGAGTCATGGAGAAGGCATGGTTCATTGTACTCTTCAAAGATTAAATTTATTTCTTGGAAGTTATTGTGATTAGAAGGTCACCCAAATTCCATAAAATAATTATTGGCTTCAAATAGATATTTTTATCATACTTGCATCTACAATAGTTCAGTGATAGCAAAAATCCATCAATCTTGGCATACCAAGATCCAAGAGCTTGTTTTATCCCATATAATGATTTATTCAACCTGCACACAAGAGATGGATTAGTAAAAAAACATTATGGATGATGCATAAATATTTATTCTTTCATATCTCCAGGTAGGAAGGAACTCTTCACATCCATGTGATGTACCTCCCACTACTTGGAAGCTGCAATGGCCAAAGCTAGTCTTATGGAGTCCACCTTTTCAACTGGTGCAAAGGTCTCATTGTATCAATGACTTGGAATTTGGAGAATCCCTTGGAAACTAAACTTACCTTATACTTTATAGGAGATAAATCAGTAGAAACATTAGTTTTGAATACCCACTTATGCTTGACTATCTTTCTTCCTGAGGGAAGATTGACTAGTTCCCATGTGTTATTCTTATGAAGCGAATGGTATACCTCATTCATGGTTGTTTTCCATATTGGATATTATGATGATTCTTCATATGTATGTGGGTCGTATTCAATCATTATATAACACTTCTTAGAGAAAAAAGGTTCATTGATAGAAAGGGAACTCTCAAATTGAGATCTAGTCCTCCTACGATCACTAGGATTCCCAGCTAGTTCCTCAACTGCTTGAATGGTATTTTATTCCCACTTTGGCCTTGTGGTAATGTTAGTATATTTGATTAAATCATCATTATCAGACTTATCATAATCCTAAATCTCATTAGTCTCTTCACTTACATTCAAAGGTGGTGGTGGTGAAGAAGACTCTTCAATTTATGTTGCTAGTGTGGGATGTTCTTCAAACTGAACACTCCTTTCAATGAAAGATATTTTAGTGCTCATGTTGATCAGCTTATACACTTTGGAATATTCATAATACCCAACAAATAGGCACTATTGACTTTGGGGTTCCAAATTCTTCCTCTTGTCTAATGGAATATTATCCCATGCCCTTAAGCCAAAAATCTTGAAATGAGACACATCAGGATTGTGTCCACTCCAAGCTTCGAAAGGAGTGATTCCATCAAGTTTATTATGAGGAACCCTATTCTGTATGTAGGATGCACAATTTATAGATTTAGCCAAAAAAATTGGTGGTAAAGTCGTAGACTTCATCATACAAGTATCCATCTCCATGAGGGCTTTATTCTTCCTCTCACCAACAACATTATGTTGAGATGTGTAAGGAATAGTGTTGCATCTTGATACCTGCATCTTTACAATATTGGATGTAATTGTAATTGACAAATTCACTGCCATTATCAGATCTAAGGATCTTGATTTTCCTCTAAGACTAGTTCTCAACCAAGGCTTTAAAAACCTTGAAGAGGTCAAAAAATTCATAATTGAGTTTAAGGAAGTAAAACCAATAGTATCTAGAAAAGTCATCTATGAAGGTTAAGACATACTTGGATTGAATCATGGACATTTGAGGGAAAGGACCATCAATGTCCTTGTGGATGATCCCAATAGGGGCAGAGGTTTGCTCATAACTGAATTTCTCATACTTATGCTCGGGGTGTTTTCCTAGAATGCAAACCTGATAGACTCCTTTAGAAATATTGATCTTTGTTATCCCTATAACCATGTCTTTTTCACACAAATTTGAAGTATATTTGTAATTTATATGGAGAAACCTCTCATGTCAAAGCTTGTTGGATTAATTAGCATGAGTGATGAGAGCAGAGGGGTTAGACAAAGGCATGCAGTGTGAGAAAATGTACACTTTCGAATTGTGATCCACAAAACATTTAGAAATGACTCTATCATTCTAAATATAATATATTTCAACATCATTGGGAGTAAAAACAGCCTTCTTAGGATACCTTGTGTGGGTCATCTGGTATAGTAACAAGATATTAGCAGCAGGACCTGGGACATAAAAGACATTATTGAAGGAACCATGATCAAAATATATGCTACCCTTACCCTTACTTTTCGTTTCTAAGTTGTCTCCCAAAAAAATATTTGGACCATGTGAATCATCAAGAGAGGAGAAGGCCTCCCTTGTTGAAACCATGTTCCTAGAATCTCCAGAATCACTGATAGAGGAAGGAGATATTATAGTGCTTGCAAACAAGGCTTGAAATCTCTTTTTGTCTTCGAAACTGGGTCCTCCTTCCTTCTTCTTTGCATGTTCAGGAAGGGAGATGTTGTGCTTCTCGAGGATTTGAATTATCATATCGATATGCTTCTTCATTCAAGAGCTCTCGGGATGAAATCCATTACCACAGTATGCATAGTTTCTCACTTCAACTATAACTTTGTTCTTTTGGGAGTTCTTCTTCTTGGAGTTTGAGGACTCCTTATGAGACTTGGACTTGTTTCCTTTTTTATATGGAGGCTTCTTAGCATCCTACTTTCCTTTTAGAATTGATCTTCAAATATCCAACAACCAAACCTTCATCTTTGAAAGGTTCGATGGTTCCCATCATGACCAATTTTTCTTGATCCTAAGTCAAGGATTCGATGAAATATCATAATGAAAGAAAATTCCAGGTTCGAGCTGTCAGCTTTATGGAATGAAGGTCCAAAAATTACCGATTAGTGAGGGCCAAGATTTGAAAGGACGTCCAATACTAGTTGTTCATCTATATTATCTATACCAACTATTTCAGCTGCAAAACCAATGATTTGAATTTGGAGAAGTAGACTTGTAAGGATTTTAAGCTTCTTGAACTCATTGAAATCATCTCATTCTCTAGTTGATGACCCATTATTTCATCTATCTTCCCAAATAAATTTTGAGTATTCTCCCATACTTCATCTGGTGATGGAAGTCCATCAAGATGGAAAAGAAGGTCTCTAGAAATGCTGAGACATAAGAGACCATACGGCTCATCTCTCCTATTATTCCATTTGATATTCTATGTTGCTACATTAGGCTCAGATTCAATTTACATGGTAACTCTTTAGAGGAATTTACTCCTCATCAAAATCTCCATATTTTCCTTCCATTCAAAGTAATTGAATTAACTCAATATGATATGGTGAGATTGATCCATTCTTCAGCAACTGCGCCCTTGAACAGATAGAATGTGCTCCGATTGAATGATGTCAACCCTGCAAAATAAATAGAAGAGGAAAAAAATATAGTTACCAAGGATATGATACCATGTGTAAATTAACACCAAGCGTAGATCAATTGAACTCACAAACTTTCTTGAAAAATATGCAAGAAACACTAAAAAAAGGAGACTCAATATGTTGAAAAAAAAAACTATTGTTATAGTATCTTACACTATCCAACCTTATATATAAATAGGATTTTAAATCATGTATAAACATCATGGATTTGATAGCATAAATATTTCTTTCGAACCAGTACAAAAGTAGACTTACTAAACTAGTCAAAATCCCCCATAGGTGCATAAAACACTTTCCTAATTTATCAAGAGGCTCATGAATTGGATCAATGAGTTGTTAGAGATGATAAGTGAAGGAAAGTGGACTAAATCATGTTTTTAGGTGAGGAATATAAGGAGGGTGAGTTGTGACAAAAATAAGGCAGTTTGACTTAAAACTAGCTTTACCTTTTGCCTTAAAAATGATGAAAACGCAGTAAACTATGGACAAGGAAAGAATGAACACTTTCTAAAATGGGTATTATGATGGGTTTTCAAAATATTATAAAAAATATTTCTAAAGTGCTCCTGGAGAAAATTTTGGCAATCTTGACCACAAAAATGCAAGTGGACGCCAACTAGCTAGTGTAGGACCTAGGAATTTAACCAAAATGATTAAATTTTATATCCTAATTATGGGAATGGGTTTTTATTATTCCAACAATTTGTCCCCAAAATATCATCATATTTCATGTCTTCTTTTGTGTCTAGGTTTTCACCTACTATTCTATCCTAGATGATGTCTTTTTTTGCATCTAGGTCCGTGCCCAGCATTGCACCTAGTGTTGCACCCATGTTTGGGTCTAAAGTTGTGTCATGTTTTACATCCAATATTGCATCTAGTTTTATCTCTAATGTTTTAGCCCATTTTACATCCAATAATGTAACTTGTTTTAAGTCTTTCTTTGCACCAAGTGTTCCTTACAATTTTATGCCTAGTGTTCTGCATGGTTTTATACTGAATGATGCACCCAATTTTATTCCAAATTTAGCGTCCAATTTTTCGTCCAAGTAAAAATCCACGTTTTCATTTAATATTGCATATAGTTTTTGGCACAGTGTCTTCTTTTGCGTATAGGTTTGCACCCACTATTCCATCCTGGTTGATGTTCTTTTTTGCATCTAGGTTTTCACCCATCATTGCACCTTGCGTTGCACCCATGTTTGTGTCTAATGTTGCGTCCTATTTTACATTGAATATTACATCTACTTTTATAGCCAATGTTTCATCCCATTTTACATCCAATATTGTATTGCGTTTTAAGAATTTCTTTATGCCAAGTGTTTCTTGAGCCTAGTGTTTTGCCTGGTTTTACATCGAATGATGTGAAAAATTTTATGCCAACTTTAGCATCCAATTTGGCATCCAGTCGAGAATCCACTTTTGCATCTACTATTGCGTATGGTTTTGGGCCTAGTATTGAATCTAGTTTTGAGCCATTAATCATGTCGATTTTTTGCATCCAATTTTGAATCTAATTTTATGTTTTGCATCCAAATTTTGTGTCTACATTTGTCTTATGTGATGTCCAATTTTACATCTACTTTTGCGTCATATTTTTCATCCAGTTTTGCAATTACTGGCTCATCAAATATTGCAACCATTTTGTGTTTTGCTTTGCATCTACTGTTAATTAAGAATTTAAAATTCAATTATTAATAATGAAATATAACAATTTTTATTGTTTTGCATCCATTTTATTAATTTCAATTAAATATTGAAATATATCAATATTCTCAAATATCATTAAAAATTCAAATTTAAAACATAACATTTCTGAAGAAGTTTACTGAAAATTGTCAACATCCATCCAAAAATAGTAATATCATAATATATACATCCTAATTCTTCATCAAAGGAACATTGGCAATTTTCAATATAAAGAAAGAAACAAGACATTACTAATAATAATCTTCTTCTTTAATCAAATCAACTAAAATTCAAATGTTTGATCAACATATCAAAACCTTTCATGGATATCACTAGAGTACAGTAAAAAGTACTCAAACATATATATGATTTAAATACCAATCTAACAAAACAAATGTTGTATGATCTCCATATATATATATATAAAGTCAAAATTATAATTTATCATAGTTATATATCCTCAGTAGTATATTTAAATATAATTGAAAATGTATCATGTTCTTTAATAAAATCAAATAAAATTCAAATGTTTGATCAAAATACTGCTAAATTTGTGAACTATTGATCTACAGGAAATTGAGAGCTATTAAGGGATAATTTTCAGAACAACCCCTAAATTTATATGTATTATAAATGGTTGAATGTCCCTAATATATAGGAAAAATTGAAGGCTATTTTATCAATAATATAATCTGTATATATAATTTTTTGTCTAATCTTTCATTCTATTATAGAATCTTCTAAAATATTGACGAACCTTTCACTAAACTATAAGATATTGTAAAATCTTAGCGAATATTTAACTGTTATAAAATATTATAAAAACTTGGCAAATATTTGATCAAATTATAAAATGTTGTAATGTCTTAGTGAATATTTTCCTAGGAAGACTAAACTTTTGATTCTACAGATTACTAAGGTAATCACAATATAAGAGCCTATACTAGAGCTCGAATCCCTCAACTCATAGACCCACAAATGAACAGATGCACAAATGAGGAGAGGAGGGATTTATTTATACATTTGACAAGCAGTGTTGGTGAAACACAACTACACTAACTAGATTAAAGGATAGTGGGGACTCCACTTTTTATATCATCCCTTAATGGTCCAACGGACATGTTGGGACCCAAATCTCGACATATCAACAAACTCATAGAATTAAACACTTTACTATGTGGATTGATTATGTCACCCACAAACCACTATTACAATGTGGAGTATTTTCGAGACCCACAACCTTAATATAGTGTACGAATTCCCAATTAGCTTATTTTCCAAATCTCTCATTTTTAAGATACCCTTTAAGAAAAAAATAACCTGCTTATTTGTTTATAGATACAGATGCCGATTTTTCCTTTCTTTTGTTGATAAACAAAATATAAATTATGTCATTTGATTTAAAAATTTTATATTTAGTTAGAAAGTTGAATGGTTATTAGAAATAAGAAAATACACTAACAAGAATAGAAATCACATTAATGCATCATCATGCATATCACTAGAACTACTATGTTAAATACTACTTTTTCTCATATAAATTGAGGAGGTGTTCATATCCATGTCCTTGAAATTTTTTAAAGCATGCAAAATGTGGTAAAATTGTTTTATCACCCTCATTGAATGCAAAGACTAGATATAAAATAACACAATGCCTACATATCATGTCAGACATGCCCTCTACATATTATATACAATCATTATGGAGATGAAGTATCATGTTCCAACTAAACAACAAATTTATCATACATAAGAAGATCCATTTTTGGATGATGATAAGAATTACGCATAAAAAAAATCACCCAAAAACATTTTACCTCTCAATGACACTTACAAAAAGCAAAATATCGTAAAACAATTATCAAACCCAACAAATTTAGGTTATAAATGAAATTAGCAAACTTTTCAATACAAATAAAAAAATATACCAGTCACGAACTTCTCAATACAAATAAAATAATATACTAGTATGCTGTAGACAACTCTATAAGAAGAAAACCAAAATAATGACTATTCCATTGTATAATCGCCATTATAATCATTCTGCATTCATTTATATTAAAAACATGCCAAACATCACCAATAACAGACGTAAAATATGAACATATACACTCTCATTGACACCTTAGATCCAATAATAATTTCAAAGCAAGATCCTAGCAACAACGCATTTTAAACAACTAGGTCAATTTTAGTTTGAATATATAAAAACCATGTGGCGTATTTCCATTAAGAGTAGCATCCACTAACAACATATACATGTTAGTCGATAGTTTAAACATGATAATGCATAAAATAAATCATATCTCTTGATCTCTATAACACTTTCACAGAACTAATACTCCTAGGATAGAATAAAACCATAACAACACCTAATGATCCCTAAGAATCAATAATTCCCTAGAATCAATAGGCCTAAAAAATAAGCCATGATAAAAAGCATCATAAAAAGCATCATAAAAGGAAAATTTACAATATAACAATCTATTGTACCTATGGATAAAAAAGCATAAAAGTTTGATAAAAATCATACCATATTAATTATTGGATGAAAATCACAATGTAAGTTTCTATTCTGTGATAAATTGCATGTGCGTCATGCCCCTTCAAGACTTGAACTTTCGACAATGGATAAGTTATGAAAAGATAAAAATGTTGAGAAAACTAATAATGAAAAGTGGAATCACATCAATAAGAACCTTCACCCTGCATGTGCAATCTGATGTGGGTGAACCATGAATCATCATAGCCTTTATATAGAAAAACATAGCACCTGATTTTCCCTCCAATATTAGAAATCGAGAGATGAAATAAGGTATCACATGAATTTGACTAAAAATACAGGAAATATGCAACCATATTCCTAAATTACAAGGAGAATGGAAGGATAAATAACCATTGGGAGCCTCCATTAGTAAAAGTTGGGGGCAAAAGAGTGATTTCACTAGATTTTCTCTACAAATTGGGGGTGAAATATAGGTTGTAGGGATATTTTGCCAGGGAGAAAATAGTTTTTTTCATTTTCCTCATTAAAATACAGGAGGGTATTCATTTTGAATTTTTTTTTTTTATAAATATCGGGAAAATATATTTTAGTGAAAAGACCCTTTCATATATAAAAATATCCCACTAAATTTGTGTAACCCCCTTAATATAGCCCCTAAAATTGTCCATGCTCCATAGAAGAACAGATTTGTTGAACGAAAGAGCCATACCATCATGAACATGGCCCGTAGCATGTTTCCACAAAAGAAGCTATCAGATGAGTATTCGACTGAAGATGTTGCATGCTCAGTCTACTTGTTGAACAGATCACCCACGGTGAGTGTCCAGGACAATATTCCTGAAGAAGCATGTAGTGGCAGTATGACTAGTGTTGCACATCTAAAGGTTTTTGGTTCTCTTACATTTTCCCATGTACTTGATGAACTTAGAAGGAAGATGCATAAGAAGAGTGAGCGAGGTATTTTCATTAGTGTAGATTATGATGAAACATTTTCTCTTGTAGCAAGGATGGATACCATCAGAGTTGCACTTGCCATTGCAACAAAAACTTAGTCACATGTTTATCAAATGGACGTGAAATATTCCTTTCTTAATGGTATTCTCAAACAAGAAGTTTATGTATACCAACCACCTGGATATACTATCAAAGGTCATGAATACAAAGTGTTTAAGCTGAAAAAGGCCTTGTATGGTCTAAAACAAGCTCCATGAGATTGGTATGGTAGAATTCACTCCTACCCCATCAACAATGGGTTTATCAAAAGAAACAATGAGCCCACTCTATATGTAAAAATAGATAAGGAAGGTAAAATGTTGGTTGTATGTCTTTATGTTGATGAAATGATTTACACTGGTAATTTAATGCTTGAAGAATTCACGACAGTCATGAAAAAGCTATTTGTAATGACTAATCTAGGGCTAATGAAGTAATTCCTTAGTCTGGAATTTAGTCAAACTGATCAAGGTATTTTCATTTGTCATCATAAGTTACTTATATTTTTCAGAGACTCGGAATGGATAAATGTAAACCAGTAGAAACCCCTGTTTCTCTAGGCACCTAGTTAAAAAAAAATAATGATGGACCAACAGTAAATGCTACACTATATAAAAGAATGGTAGGAATTTTAATGTATTTAACTGCAACGAGACCTAATTTGATGTACGTTGTCAGTCGTATTTCCATATTTATGGATTCTACCAAAGACTCTCACTAGAAAGTTGGAAAATGAATTCTGTGATATGTCGTAGAAAGACACGGATAAGGCCTCTCGTACACTCATACACCAGACAATACTCTCAGAGGGTACAATGATAGCAAATTTTCATGAAGTATTGATGATATGAAACGCACACCTCATTATTCTTTCCATTTGGGTACACATATGATCTCTCGGTCATCTCATAAACAACCCATTATCAACATCTCTTCTACAGAAGTAGAATATGTAGCAGTCAACATAACAAATTTCCATATAGTTTGGCTAAGAATACTTTTAAAGGATATGGGAAACATTGAAAAAGATCAAACTTTTATTTTCTGTGATAATAGCTATGAAATACAGTCACCCAAACATAATGTATTTCATATAAAAAGAAATCACATTGACACTCTCTATTATTTATTTCGTGAGTTAGTCAATGATGGAGAAATTTCTTTACAGTTTTGTGGCTCTAAGGAACAGTTGGTTGATATGTTCACCAAACCTTTGGGAACAACTGCATTTTCATATTAGAGAGAGAACTTAGGCATTGATAGTGCAAAATATGTTCTAACAGCTGAGATTAAGGGGTTGTGTTGAAGAATGCAATCTCCTTGGTCAAATGCATCATTAATTAGTTAGTTAGTTGAGTAGTTGATTTGTCCCCTTCTCTTGATTAGTGACCCATAATATTTTATATCCTATAGTATTGGCACATGGTATTATTGTGATATAGTTGTATATATCTTACTTCTTAATAATGAGAAGGAAATCAATATGCCCACTTGTGTTTTCCATCTTTTTTTGTTTTTTCTTTAATATTTAACATTTATAACTAATCCAAAGAATCATACAAATTTTAAATGTCTCAACATTTCATCTTAAAAAAATCTTTATCTTTATAGGTATGAATAATCATTATGAAAGACTATGACCTTTAAAGTTATCAACATGTTATTTATCTAGATTTCATCATTTGCAAATAAGTTCATCATTTGCAAATGAAAAGACTAGTTAATTAGCCAAAACATTACAAGGAGATCGCAAACCTTTATGACATGATTCCAACTCCTTATTCAGGTAAAATTAGTTTTATTTCATTATGAACCATACTAATTCATGTATGCATGCATGTGAATTCCATGAAATACATCATTCATTTTTTAGTATACATTACGTAATGCCTACAAACATACATCATTATTTTTTAATAACATTACTATCATAAATTAACCAATTGTAAATGAATATTACAAAGAGCTGAGAACATAATTAACAAGTGGAATAAGCAACAAAGTTGCTTAGTACCTGCCTCCTAAGAAGAGATTGAAAATATATAGCAATAAGATAATTTTGCTATAAAAATATATGATAAAACAAATATAATTACAATTTGAAAGAAATTAAAACAAAAATGAATTAGAAAATGTCCATTTAAATACGATATAGGTTAATGCAATATAGCATACAACAAGCATATTCAAGCTTCCTTACATACTTCTAGTAATATTCTTGACTTATGTTATAAAAATATGCAAGTTTCTTTATAGAAAGCATAGTTTAACACTTTGAAAAATGGTTTATACCTAATTATAAGTTTGTAAATACTATGCATTGAAACTTTGTTATGGTTAAATACTATGCATTGAAACTTTGTTAGGGTATAACCATATGATACATACCGACTCCTCATCCCTTCGCTAGCTTGTGGTCTCCCTCGTTCAAATTTTAACAATACACTTAGAAAAATGCATATATAATAATTTTATAGTTGTCACAATTTTAATTATTTAAAAATAAATAAAAATAATATTTTAATAACTTAACCTAACATGCATATAAAAACTTAACCATAATATAGTTGTCATATAAAAATAATATTTTAATAACTTAACCATAAATTTAGCCATTAATGAAAAAATGCATATATAATATTTTTATAATTGTCACAATTTTAATTATTTCAAGATAATATTTCATTATTAAAAAAGTTATAAATTAAAATATTTTTGAAATATTAAATTTAGTTTAAAATATTATTTATTTTATTAATTATATAATAAATTTTGTGATTTTAGGAAAACTATAAATCAACATAAAATTACTTATTCGATTATCTAAATGGCATTGGACATATAAATAACACTTGCACAAGTACTTAATTTGTGGTTGGTGAAGGTTATCCATGAGCCATGAGTCAACTACCAGTTCATCCAAATTATAGGCTACCTATTCATTCAAACATCAACTATAAGTTATACATTCATCAACTACCAATTTTTTCCCCTCATTCTTGATATTCATATTGAATCAAAGGAGCATTGTTACAAAAGCCAAACATCTCCAAAAAATATCCAAACAACTCGTGAGTCCTAATTGCAGTTTAGTACAATACAACTTGAAACAAATACTGCTATCCTAGATACATGAGAATTGTACAGCACTAAACAAATACATAACATACAAAATTAATCTAAAAACATAGAATCTTCCATAAATATTTTTCCTCTATCACTTCTTGAAAATATAAATTACAAGTTATCCACTAACTACTAGTTATTTTTTAGTTTTTTTTTATAAAATTATTTATTTTAAATAATACATTTGTTTCATTAAAAAAAACATAAACCATAATTCACCCAAATTCTCAAAAAATACGCCAATCAACATAAATATAAATTCGCACATATTAACTTATTCTTACCTTTTCAAAATGAAAATCTCAAATTAAAAAAAGCCAACCAACGAACATATAAATTCACATATATTAACTTATCCTTACATGAATGTAAGAGACGAAATACAATCCACATATATATAACGATATAACTAAAAAAAATGAGATTTAATTTCTACACAATAATACTACAAATAGATTCATAATGAATTTATTTTTTGGTAGGATAAGGCTCATCAGCTCTGGGCTAGTTTTGACATTTACCATCAAACTATAAACGTTACAAGAATAGAAAGTAAAATCTACAGTTCTCTTACATCATCTTCACGAATCTAATCTTGGCTGTTCGATTCAATCATGAAAAACAAATAAAATTAAATTACATCGAGCAAACAAAAATCTTGAAAAAGAACAGTTGCAAGTGGTATCTGTCTGGTATCAGATTGGATTGCTTTGTAGTTTTCTACCGTTATAAGATTCTGGTGGTTATCTCCACCCCTGGTTTTTCACTGATTTAACCACCTCCTGCAATCATACACAGAGCAGAAGGCCTGCAAGCAAGTGACCACCAAGAGAATAACTGCAGCTACAAGAGAAAGAAATTTCCACGAGCTGTATATATGCTTTTTCAAGAACTTGACCATAGCAACCTTCCATTTTCCATTATAATATGCATTAACATCCTCAATAACTTTCTCAAGAAATTCAACTTTTGAGAGGCCAACGCACTTACCCATGTTGTTCCAGAGGCTTGAAACCTCTTCGTCATTTTGGAGATGGTTGGATATAATTCCGCTTTCTCTCAACGATCTCACATCTTCTTCGCTGTCAATCATCCCATTCATGAAATTGGTGTATCGTGTGAAAACTAGCGCATTGGGCGCCGTCGAAGCTTCAAATGCCACCAGATTTCGCAAGATTACTTCTGTGTTGCTGTCCAACTTTACTCTGGGAAGGTAAAGCGTGGAAGTCTTCATATCAAATTGTATTGTGGTGAGATCACCATTGGTAGGAACAAATTTGGCTCCCGCAGAGCATAAATCCACCACGGATGGAATGGCCAGTTCGTCTTGGGTGGGTGGTATGATCCTAACAGAGGATTCTTTCCCCTCTCCCGATCCTTCCTCCTCATATTTGACACGAAGTGACAAGAGTCTTTTAAATCCTGTCATAACATGTAGGTTCAGCACTCGCCACTGCAACTCCGTGAGAAAGCGAATGGGGTGACAGTTTAAAGAGGCCGAGAGAGCCGTCCATAGCCAAGTAAAGGTTTGTGGAAAGATTGACATGTCCAATGTATCAGGTGCCTCGTTTTCTTCCTCATCACTTGCAATATTTGGATTTTGATTGTTGGAAACACTAGGAACGATGGTGTAGTACAGCACCTCAAGCACATGCCATTTCTCATTTTTATTGAGCTTAGAATCCCATGGTAACTTTTAATTTCCTTGGGACTTCCATTTTATAAAAGCATTCAAGTCTTCCATTTTATAAAAGCATTCAAGGCTGATCAATGATCTTGACAACAGGTTGCAGAACGCATGGACGACCAACGATAGCCAATGGAGTATGCAGTGGTCACTGCCTTTAGCCATTACATAATAATTTATTTGTTCTAAATCGTTGATCAGGGATCTTCACAACAGGTGGCAGACCCCATGGACGACTGGTGGATCTTCACAACAGATGGCAGACCGCATGGACCACCGACGATAGTAAGTGGAGTATGCCGTGGTCACTGCCTTTACCCGTCATTGGTATATATTAATCGAGACCTGGTGGGTGAGCTTATTTTTTCGTGGATTTTCAGTTGGAGAGAACGCTGAGCTTGGAAATCAATTTCCTTACATGCTTGTAGTGTATTCAGTAAGGTTTATGGCTTTACTATGTCTGTTTTATTCTTGACGCGTTAAATTCCTGAAACTTGTTCCATCATTAAGCCATTTTTGTTCAGGTTATGGAGTGTTTGTTTTTTATTCCAAGGAAGATGGCGTTATCCTATTGCACGCTCAGTTGCCCCCTAGGGTTTACGCAGCCGTGGATGGCACAGGTCGTGTAAACAACTATTTTTAGCGATCTTGTTTTTATAGATGTCTGTTTCTTTATTTGACAACGACGTAGCAAATTGCGATCTTATTTTCATAGATTTCTGTTTCTTTATTTGGCAATGACGTGTTATGATTTCATTAACAGCTTACGTCTTCTCGTCTGATATTATGGAGTCCCTGGAGAAGCAACAGAGAGAAAACACAGAAACCATATTGGAGAAGGCCAGAGCCATCTGCAGAGAGGAAAATGTATCAATTCATGCTAGACCAGTTTCCATATTCATTGGAGATTTACCTTTTTTGTAGAATTAAAGTTTTTAAATATTGTTATAAATGTTCAGATATGCTTTGAAACGAAGGTGGAGACTGGAGATGCCAGAGATGTTATATGTGAACAAGTTGAGAAGCTTCAAGCAAATTTTCTCGTCATTGGAAGCCATGGCTACGGCACCATTAAAAGGTATATTGTATATACGTCATTGTTGGATTGCTGATTTCTATAATATCGTTCAGTCTGTAACTGATGGACCGCGCCGGGCGTTGGGTTGAATTTTGTAGAAATTTTTTGGGAAGTCTGAGCGATTATTGTGTCCGCCATGCCAAGTTCCCTGTGGTGATTGTGAATCTCCCAAAGGATTGAGATTTAGCAGCTCGCTGACTTTGCCCAGGTCTCATGGCCCGCGGTCTGAAAAAAACTAGAACAGCTGGCTCCGATGGTACCACTTGCTATAACAGATGGCAATGGGATATAATTTTTATTTTTTTAATTTTATTGTTATGACGTCATGTTGCCACATGTCAACTCAAATCTAGATACCAAATTCCAAAGTTTACAACATCTTCTATCCACCAATCAGTTGTTTACAAAATAGTTTTTTCAGCAAAATTAAAAAAAAATATTTTACAAATCCCTAAGTTATACTTTACAAAACAGATTTTAATTTTTTATACCTGCATCAAAAGAGAGCAACTAATACCAAAGTCAAAAGAGTTTGACTTGCAATCGATTACAATATACCTGCTGAGGCAGGTATAATAATAAAAACATAACATGAAGTAAACAAATAGAAAAGATCCCTTATATTCTTTAATAATTCCATGGTCGCAAAATAAACATGAAAAGAAAATAAATAGATAAAAATCCATTCATAAAATTGAAGTTAGCAATTCAACAATGATAAAATCTCAAAATATACCAAAACTAACATGGACAACCTATTTTCACCGCTACAGTGTTCCCTTATATCATAAGTGATAATAAAAAAACTAAATAAAAAAAATACATTACTTTTCTTATTTTGACAAAAGTTATTCTTAATACAACTCTATTTTTCTTTTAATACAATAACAATATTATAATAAAATGAATTCAAAAATGTAAAATAAACATGACATTAATGATGATAATTTCTAGCTCTCTACCAAAAACATAGTGATTCTAACTATCAACTTTTATGCCGAGTCATATATAAAAACACACTAACTCATAAGAACACCTTATACTTACATCCATTTTATTATAAATTCCAACAATTAAAACTACACTAAAGCTTGGTTATTAGCTCTCAACAATACTAGACATATTTAATAATAAACATATAAAATTAGTACAATACACACTTAAAATTCTAGCTAAATATACAATTTCCACATATAACCCAACGAATAACACCTTATACTTACCATCCATTTTACTATAAATTCCAACAATTAAAATTACACTAAAGCTCGGTTATTAGCTCTTAACAATAAGAGACATATTTAATAATAAACATATAAAATTAATACAATACACACATAAAATTTTAGCTAGATATACAATTTCCACATAAAACCCAATGAATATAAAGGATTCATTATGGTGTAACTTACACTCAATAAATTTAACAAAGAAAAATCAATACATAAAGCATTCCATCTATGCAAGAGGCATGCATTATATTTAACGGATTCATTATGATGTAACTTACACTCAATAAATTTGACAAATACAAAAAAATACATATAAAGCATTCCATCTATGGAAGAGGCATGTATTTTATGTATCACATAAAATTTTAGCTAAACTTACAATTTCCACATATAACCCAACGAATATAAAGGATTCATTATGGTGTAACTTACACTGAATAAATTTAACAAAGAAAAAGTAATACATAGAGCATTCCATCTATGCAAGAGGTATGTATTTTATATAAAGGATCCATTATGGTTAACTTACACTCAATAAATTTAACAAAGAAAAAGCAATATATAGAGCATTCCATGTATGCAAGAGGCATGAATTTTATATATCTATTGACTTGTCTAATACATAGAACTTTCAATGTCTACAAAAATGTACTTAAATATAGAGTCAAAATATCTATTTATTTAGTTATCTAAAACATATATAGAAAGTTATGCTATAAAGTTACTCATCTTATGTTCATTTTTCATAATATTAAAATTTAGCAAGAAAATAATGAAGTTTTTTTCCTAAATTTAATGAATAAATTTATTTATACATTCATAAGTTGAGGGTTAAATAATATCATTATTCAAATTTTCATTATTATTATTATTATTGTTTTTTGTAATCATTGTAAGGTTAATATATGAATGGATGAAACTAATACCAACGAAGATCCAAATCCTAGGCTCTATCAAGCGCTGAGAGGGATCAAAAGGTATCCATTGATTTGATTCAAACCAAAAACCAAAAAACACGTCTGTTTATTTAAGGTCCACATATAATATTTTTATTATTAATATTTAATATTATTTGTGGCCGA
>LPNX011169733.1:1641301-1681366 GCA_001517045.1 Pseudotsuga menziesii | reverse complement strand
TCTCATGCATAGCTTGATGTATGAAAAATAGAGCTTTTCCATCTTTCTTCCTCTGTTCTCTCAAGACATCTTTCTCAGCTTGTGTGAGATTGTTATATGGTGCCATGTCTGCTAGTTCTGCATAACCATGCTGGACTATCTTCCAGACATCTTAACCTCTGAATAAATCCTTCATTGTTAAAGACCAATATTCATAATTCTTTCCTGTAAAACTTGGACGTTGCAATGAACCAGAAGTGGAAGCCATTTTTAATTTTTAATTAACTTTCCTTAGAAAATTAAATTCCACTTTTTTAAGACAAGATTTCTTTCCTAAAATATTGGGCTGATATAAACCTTGCTCTGATATAACCTTGCTCTGATACCGGATAGCCAAAACCAAGCCGACTAAACTTGGGTTTAGGGCTCAGTCGATCTTAAGTTTTAATTTTTACTTTTCACGGAGACCACTTTACCTTTTTTCTAGTCAGGTGAAACTTGTCTATGTCCGACTAGACAAGTTTATAAATTTTAGTCGGTCCTACGCTCGACCAAAATTACTTCGACTTACTTGTCCGACCGGTTTTTACCTCGACCACTTTTCACTTCGACCAAGTCGGTTGACTTCTTGTCTTCGACCAAGTCGGCTCACTACTTGTCTTTGACTAAGTTGGCTCCAACCACTCTAGTCGGCTTGACCACTCTAGTCAGCTCTGACCACTCTAGTTGGCTCACTTTGGTCGAAATCTGCAGAATATGTTTCTTAGTCTAAAGACTTAAGAAATTACAAATGCTTTTCACCTATGAGTAAGATGAAGTAAAATAGACACATTTACAAATTCAAATAACTTATAAAACATATGTGCTCAAATATGTAGGACGACTTGAGTCGACCAATGTGCCGTAAAACCTGGAACTTTCACGCGGTGAGATTTTTATGGGTTCTTGATCTTTCACTTAATAGTAATTGTAAAAGACATTTACAGCAGTAAATCTGGAAATATGTGCGGCCAAACAATCATGCATTCAACCACAAACTATTTCATATATTAACTATGCGGAAATACAAAGTATTACAAACTTGTCGGTTACAAACTGGTCGGTCCAGACTGGTCAGTCCACAGAGCTTCAGCTCTTCGACTAAATCACATGCACAGAAGCTTGAGCTTCGACTTCTCTTTCTCACCCCGAGTTCCTCTGCTATCTAATGTCTATGTATGACTTTGTCTGCTGTAACCTAAATTACAAAATGCTTCTTCTATTTATAGGTAACCTGAGAATTGCTACTACATGGGCCGACTGACTTGCCATTAAAGACTGTAATAACTATCTACCTAACAACTTAGCTTCAGAAATAAATTCGACTGGTTTAGAATGCCAAATTGTGGACTTTTCCTTCTTGTGAGACTGACAGACAAGATCTTTGACTTGTACAGACTATGACAGAGTCAGCTAGAAGTCAAGTACAGATCTGCGAGTAATTACATTTTCCAACATTACTCTCTTAGTTCAATTGCTCTGTTCCCAATACTCAATCCCAAATTACTTACCTTGTGCAAAACTTAGTAGTATAAGCGCAAACCAAAACGCCCCCATTTCGTGGTAATCTCGCAAAACAAATCTTACTAAAAAGCCAATTTATATTGTTCAAATCGCAATTTATTGTTCAAATCGCAATTTTGGGCAATATTGGTAGAAAAATCCACCAGAAAAGCGAGTAGTTTTAGTTGTATTTTATCGTACTCGGTGCAAAACCCTACATCCAGTGTACTCATGTACGGACAGAGATTCCTTTGGTTGTAGATCTGCTTATCAATATTTGAACTTGTAGAATAAAAGACAATTAATTTGCTCCCTTTCTCCAGCGAGTTTCAGATAGAAACCGGTTACAAATGTTCATAAAAATTGTTGTTTTCTTAATTTTTAATTTTTGTATTTATATTCTGATTTTTTAGACTAAATGATCCATTTTAAAACTACCCAAATTAACGAAACCTTGATTTAAAACTTATACTGCTCCATATTCTAAGACATGGGTTAAATTAACATAAATACAGAAATAGTTACAATATTGGGTATGATGACATTAATTAGGATTCATGCACGGAATTGCTAATCGTTACCTTTGCAATACACTTCACGCAAAGTCCCCTATAGGTTGGTTCAATGGTAGTTTGAATTTCACTCCATGATGTTAGCATCTACAGGTACGATTATATGGGGCAATTCATTGATGGCCATTAATGATGAATTCACAACGACCATTGCAATTTAATTAATAATGAATACTAAGGATGAGAACATGAACCCCGGCAAACACAAGACAATGAAAAGATGAACTAATTAATGGACACGAATAGGGACTATTGATGTGCGTCTAAACTACAGATACGGTTGTTGTAAATGTGAGATATAAGGCGAATAATATTTTATATATGGGGTATTTAATGTGACGATTGCATTGTAGGTTATTGGATCTCAAAGAAGTTGATATTTAATGGTTTTGGTTCGCTACGACCGTTCATTAAATAGTTATAAAAAAAATTCTCCAAACATTCATTAAAAGCCAACTCAAAAGCCAACTCTTGAGCCAAGTCAGGGTTTCTCGAAATATATTGGATAAGAAAATGGAAACATAGATCCTCCGACACACTCAGTCGTAAAAAGCTTTACAATTTAGTCAATTTGCTACAATAAAACAGAACGACCAATTAGATTGTTAGGAACTATTATTTTATTAATTGTGACAATGAAGCATTGCAAACCATGATAAAAAGCTTTACAATTTAATCAATTTGCTAGAATAAAACAGAACGACCAATTAGATTGTTAGGAACTATTATTTTATTAATTATGACAATGAAGCATTGCAAACCATGAGAATGTTAGGAGGGGCATTAGTTTTGGAGAGAATGAACAACATTAAAGACAAAAACAAAAATGAGTGAGGGTCAGATGCACAATAAAGAACACTAATGTGGGTGATAATAATCATAAACAATGAGAATGTTAGGAGGAAGGGCATTGTTTTTTTGGATAAACAATGGGAATGTTAGGAGGAAGGGCATTATTTTTTTTTTGGAGAGAATGAAGAACATTAACGACGAAAAAAAAATGTTCATGCACACTAAAGAACATTAATGTGGGTTTGCCCAATGATTTAAGGAAATCGTTCTATATATAATAAGGATCAATGGAGTGCTAATCCATTGTGCCATATCCCTACTAAAATATTTTAATTTCTCCAAGTGCTTTTTATATTTTGTATCTATGACAAAGTCTTTCATTCAAGTTTGGATTAGAGTTTGTATTCCTATTCCTAGTATTAAGGCATATGTAAGGGTAGAAGTATAAAGAAAAATTCAGTATTAAAGTTGTATGTGTTATGATGGTTAGAAAGACAATTTTCGGGAGGTTGAGGTTCATGTCCTTGGAAATAATCATATAATTCTGCACTAGAATCTTATATATTGATTAACAACTTGGATTTATTAAAATACATTTATCTTTGAATATTATGGTAAATACCATTGATTAGATAAACGAAGGATTATCATAAATTAAGGATAATCAGATGGTATGCTTCTCAAACACTCAATAAAAATTTGTATTAATGATTTATTAAAAAAAAAATTCATTAAATCTAAGTTTAAAGATATATTTCCACAAATTATATAGCTAAAATTTCGTAGTTCGTATAAAGGAAATCCTCTCATGTATCATATTAAATCATTTAGTTAATAAATTATTTCTCCTATTATAAGGTTGAATCAGAGTTGATCCCAAATCATGGTACGAAAGCTGATATAACCCTAACTGTTTCATGAGCCGGGTTGTGATCAAGCCAATATCTATCTTGTGGATCCCAAACCTTTAAGAATCAGCTCTGCTGTATTTCTTTACCGGAGTGAATCAGCTTAGCTTTATTTCTTTACCGAAGTGAACTAGGTATTGAAAACCAAGTTTTTTTATTTCATTTTGCTCAATCTTGAAGGTTCCTTTCATTTTCAGATCTGTCTGTGGGAAGAAGTGGGGACGTTGGATCAGTGTGAAGGGAAGCAATAATTCATGTAAGATGAAATGATTTGCTGTCTGGGTAATCCGGCTGCACCGCGCTTTTACAAGAATGCATAGAAGTGGGAATCCCCAAGATGGGTGGGAGCCTGGAGGCCAAACTCTTTCAGATATTTTGCACTTGGATATGGATCATCTTTACTGCATTAGTCCTCCTATCTAGGTCGATCACAAGTTTCATGTGCCGGGAAGATGATTTTATGGGCAGGATCGGTTCACAACCACATTTTTTGGGTTGATCTAGGAGTCATTTATTTTTGACCGCCTCTTACTTGGCCAATTGGTTTTTGCAGCTCTAAATGGACGAACTGAGAGGCTCTTCGTGTGTAGCTCAGTCCTCTTAGATGATATATGCATCTATCGAATTCCCAACTGTCTTTCTCATGCCTGCCTATGGCACTATTTTTACATTGGGTCATCCCGAATTTCTGGCAGTGCTCCGGCTTCAGGTTCTATAAGTGGAATCCCTTCGTCAGGTGCACAGATCCTCAACGCTGTCATATTTACAATTTTGTTTCCAGGTAGGTTGTATATGGTCTACGCTTGAAATTCCAACAGATGTCATCAGATCAAGTTTTCTCACCCTGTTGTTTTATGAAGTATGGATTTCTTGCCGATTTCGAGATCTAAAATGTATTAGAGAAATAATTAATTCTTGTGAGGTTGAATAGAACAGCTCGTGAAGGCGATAACACCAGCATTTTTCTGTGGTTGAAGATTGGTCAATTCTGCAAGCTGTCACAACCACGTAAATTACAACATTGCAATCCCTTTCTGTCTTGTGATCTTCAATATATGATTGTTTCTTCATGTTCTTCTGGATCAATTTCCACGTCTGGAGTCTTGGACGGGATGGCTGTGAGTCATTTTTTTTTTCCTTTTACATTTGGGGCTGTGACACACTGCGTTTAGAAACCCCACCTTTGACTTCGACCAAACTAAAATACTTTCGACCAAAAATCCATTCATAGACTACTATCTCAAGGTGAATACACACTTTTACAGCTTAAGGCACATACTAGACTCACATACATTACCTTTGGTGAATACACACTTTTATAGCATAAGGCACATACTAGACAGCACCACTTTTGTTCGAACTTTATAAAAATGATTTCTTAGTCTAAAGACATATAATATGAATAACACTTTTCAAATACCCGTTTTCAGAGCCACAATAACATGCTTACTTTTTTTAGCAGTCTTATTGGGCATGCGGCACCGTCTAAAAGTGTTCTTAGGGTAAGACCAACTTAGACGCATTCCAATAGACTACACCTAACCGATGGAAACCTTCCTTTAACACTTGTATCGTTTTCACGTTTACTTATTAACTATTTACCCACATACTTAGCCAAATTATCATTAGACAGGGAAATCAAGTAAAACACAACACAATGTAAAGGTGGGGTTGCCAAACCGGCCAACCCCATTAACTGGTAATATAAGAACAGTTTAAGAATGGAGTTGCCACAAACCGGTAGAGCTCCAAGTGTGCGCCCAAACTAGCTGCCACAGCACTGTTACAAAAATACACCAAAGATGAGCTAACCCCTCGAAAGGCGTCTAGCTCTCAAGACTGTGGAACTTGGCAATTCCTATAGCTTTTGTCATCGTCTTCTAGATAAAACTTGTTTGGGAGCATCGGTTTTCTAGACTGACGCTTCTCTCCGCAACCACTGTATTTGTTGAGTTAATCCTGCAGGGACCTTCGCTCTGACTCGCTTGGAAATCCTCCCTAGCTCGTTTCCCCTAGCGACTTGTCACATTCACTTGTGCAACTTGACTTGGATGTTTTTCTTCCAAATGAGCGTCGCGACTTTATAGCATTCCATGGTGGGCGTGCTAGCTTCCTTAGAGCGTACGTCAACTCCTTGCCGACGTGTCTCTCCTCGTCAAGGTCCACTTCATCCACATGCTTCATTTGTTGGTGGTGTCATCGTTGGGCCTCGGGTGCTCCTCCGCAGGCCTCTTCCATTAGTGCACTTCAAGTGTGGGCATTTTCATGTAGGGGCACGCCTTCCAGCGGACGCTCAGTCCAACAATCCCCTCTAACCAGGCGCTCCCATGAGCACATATCCTGGGTGACCAAGGTGGTTTTCGGGCGCAATCCTAGGGACGTGCCTTCATCATGCGACCTTGTTCCTTTGGCTCCCTCAAGGTGTTCTGTTTTCATCAACGGGCGCTTCCACTCAAGCGTGTTTCCAATCGACGAAGTGCCAATGTGCCACACACATGGGCTTGCCAAGCTCCAAGTGGTGAGCGCGAGCTTTGTTTGTGGGAGCATGTCATTTTTAGGGCCACATGCTCCGCAAGGTGTCTTGCCAACCGGACCATCTTTCCCATGTCGGTTAACAATCTTCCCCGCTGAGTTCTTTCCTTCTTTGAAAATGTGTCTAAAATGCATAGTGCATCCAAACGATGCTACTGCTAACTGCACCAGAATTTTTCTGCTAAGTCCCCTTTTCCTGTATGTCACTCTGTCAGTATACTAGTTTCAGTTCCCTCCATCGTCTTCACCGTCCAAGTGATCAATATATGTGTCGAGCCTCTGTCAGTCTCTATTTTCTAGTCCTCTCTGCATAAGCTCCACACTCAGTGACTTCTTCTTTGTTTTGACAAAGTCTTCTCGCCTTATCCAAGGTTTTTTATTTTCACTTTCTTTGGTGTGCTTCCCCAAGAAGTGTCTGTGTCCTACCTACCTTTGCCAAGGGTAGGGGCCGAGTCATCCAAGCGTCTAACCAGGAAAGTTGGGAGCATGGTCCCCCTGACCATCACCCTTTTTCTTCTCCGCTTTCCGTCGTATTTTTTCTTTCTAGCTCAAGCCAAGGAGAAGTGCCACATTTCCACCAATGGTGACATCCCCTTCATGAAATAGGCTCTGCGCTTCGGGGTTATCTAGACATGCACTTGCTGCAACCGAAGAGTTCTCTTCTTGTGCTAGTGCCGGAGCTAGCTCAGCATCCTTACTAGGATGTTGTTCATGCACACCTTAGCAGAACTTGGTGAGTTCCTCCAAACTGTTTAAGGTCGTTTTCATAACCTTCTCTAATGTTTTCAATCATTTCTCCAATCACCCAATCGACTCCTTAGAAGTAAGTTTCTCTTCCAACTGAGCAACTTCCTCTAAACTGATGTAGTCCCTGCACCGTTCTCCATCAGGCTTCCTTGTTGTTGTGATGGGAGGGGACACTACCAGCGCAGTCATCTTCCATTCTCCCGGTGAATTATTTACCGTCCGTACATAAATAGGTGTCTTTCTCGCAAGAAACGCTAAACTCTCTAAGTGAGGCATAGGACATTCCTTCTCCTTCTTCGTGAATTCTTGTCCAAGCACAACATCAAAGTTGTCAAGAGGAACGACTGTGAGGTTGATCACTCCCGACCACTCTCCAATCTTCAAAGGTACTTGGTGCACCAAGCCAACCACCCTCTCAAACTCTGAGTTAAATACCTTGAACGTATTCACTGTTGTCTCAATCTGTGAATTGAGTCATTTCTCCATCTCTTCCTTAATGAATTTATGTGTAGCACCGCTATCAACCAATGCAAAAACCTATTGTTCATTTAGTTTTGCGGGAACATAACTCAGTTTGGTGAAGTCTATTTCCATTGAGACTCTTGGCTCCTCCAAAACCATATTTAAAACCTGAAGAACACCAACCGAATAACCCTCTTGTTCTACCAGAGCCAACTTTTGTGGTATTAAAGGACAGTTCTTTGCGTAGTGATCCTTCTCACATATGTAACAAGAAATCGTCTTAGTCTTATCCTTGGGAACATCAACCTTCTTGGGTGCCTCCTCGTCCCTCTTGTTTACCATCTTAGGATTGCCTTTCTGTTTCTTCTTAAACTTTCCTTGGACTTTCTCGTTTCCATCCTCGTTGCCCTTGGATTCGTCTTTCCCATCTCCTCCAATGTCAAGCAACTTATCTGCGGCTACAATGGCTTTGGAAAGGGTCTTCACTCCTTGGCATCGCAAGTCAACTTGCACCCAATTCTGCAAACCCTTCTGAAGAGGTATAAACGATCCTCATCGCTCATATCCTTTATATCCAGCATAACTTTGGTGTAAGCTTTGATGTAGGAATGGATGCTCATGATGTGCTTAAGCCTCATAAGCTCGTTTCATGCCATCCATCCTTGGTTCCCCAGACCAAATTGTGCCTTCAAAGTTGTATTCATTTGCTCACAATTCTCGATCTTTTCAGTCACCTTTCCCGCAACCACGTCTTCTGCACGATTTTTCCACCATAACTTGGTTGTGCCTGTGAGAAACATGGCACTAACGTTCACCTTAGCTTCATCTAAACTTATGTTCATGTGATCCAACTTATGATCCAACTACTACACCATGTCCCAATATAAGTTTCCAGACAAATTAGCGTCACGTGTCCCATCAAACAGTTCAAGGTCTTTCATTTGAATCTTCATGGTTTCCATTATGCTAGGACCACTAGCCAATGCTTGCTTCACTAGTGTGATGGTGTCATCTTGCTCCTTTAGATGAAGTTGAATCTGTTCTGCCAACGCTTCAAGATTCCTTACTCTACCTTCCGTATCTTGCTGAATTGTTGCTTGCAGCATGTTCATTTCCTCTGTGCATTTGTTCATGGCTTCATTAAAATCCTTCTGCATCCGATCCATCTCACTTAGCTAAGCTGCAAACTTCTCTCCATGAGAATAGAACACTTTACAAAACTACCCCATGTTCTTTTCAAGAGTGTTAAGCCTACGCTTCACTTTTGAATCCTCCAGTTTGAGCTCCTCATGAATGAACTCCGCTCCATTAGAAGGAGCTTCTAGCTCTGCCTCTTACTCAGAAACCATCTCTGTGGCTTTCTTACATATTCCAATCTTCAATTTTTCCAAGTTCTAGTTAGCTAACTCTCTGTCTTATTCATTCATGTTTTTGCTTCGTCTACCAATTTCCTTCCTTATGACACTCGCTTAGACAGGTCCAATGCACCTTCTCGTTCATAATTTGGCTCTGCCTAACATACTCACTTCGTTTGAAAGCGCCCCAACAAAACACCTTCGTTTTGAAGTTCAACTGAACTCCTCCTTCAAAATGCACCTCTATGTCATTGTCATGATTTCTTGCCGAAACACACCTATCCTAAGTAATTTGGCGACGTCTTCAACCGTAGTGCACTTTCCAATGTTTTATTTTCAAAGCACACCCTACACACACTTCTGAAATGTACTGTCAAGCGCACTTGACAAAGCACACTTCCGCTCAAGTGTCATGAGCACACACACTTTCCAAGCGTTGTCGCGCATTCTGCCAGAGTGCGCCTCCAACCAATGACCATTGTGACGGACACTCCTCTGCGATCTTCGCTAAGCGCTCCTTCACGAGTGCTAGCTGTTCATGATGAGCACGTCCACTAAGTGCCCTGTCAGCATCCTCTAAGCACACTACTGTGAGGGCACTCCCTCTCTGTTTTCGCGAGCTCTTAACCTTAGCGCTTCGACGGGTGCTTTGCCTTGGGTGCTCCCTTCACGAGCGCTCCTATGTGTTGCATGCACGTCTTCCATCGTTCTTGAGTGCTCTTTAAAATGGCTGCTCTTCTCTTTCAAAAGTGCTAACCCTTAGGGCTTTGATGGGTGCTCCTGTGGGAGTCTTTCCTTGAGTGCACCATTCAAGTGATATTCCTCTATGGCACGTGTTGTACCAAACGTGCTTATGTTGGATGCTCTTTCCAAGAGTGCGCTTCCTTGGAGGCATTCCACTAGACACAGTCCTTTGCTAGCCATCGAGTAACTTTCATGCTTTTGCTCAAAAACACTAAGTCTCCCAGACTGCGGTAACCCTACTGATGCTGCGACCACCTCAGCTAACCTCGAATTTTGGCTGCAAGGTCACTCTGATACCACTTGTTATAATGAAAATAATGCACCTACTTTTTTGAGTTGTATTATTGGGAGTGTGACATCATCTAGAAGCGTTTTGAGGGTAATACAAACTTAGACGCACTCCAACGGACTACGCCTAACCTACGAAAACCTTCCTTTAACACTTGTATCGTTTTCACATTTACTTATTAATTGTTTACCCACATACATAGCCAAATTATCATTACATGGTGCAATCAAGTAAAACAAAACACACTATAAAGGTGGGGTTTCCAAACTGGCCAACCCTGTTAACTTGTATGTTATGAACAATTCAAGAATCGAGTTGCCACAAACTGACAGAGCTCCGGGTGTGCACCCAAACTAGCTGCCACACCATTATTATAAAAATACACCAAATATGAGCTAACCCATCCACGAGCGTCTATCTCTCAAGACCGTCAAACTTTCCATCTCATGTAGATGTCGTCAACGTCTTCTAGACTGAACGCGTTTTGAAGAAATGGTTTTCCATACTAGTGATTCTCTCTGCAACCACTACATTTTCTAAGTTAATTCTGTGTTAGCGACCTTCGTTGTGACTCGCTAGGAAATCCTCCCTAGCTTAGTTTGCTTAATGACTTGCATGTCCAACTTTACTTGGATTCCTTTCTTCCAAATGAGCATCATGACTTTAGAGTGTTCCATGGCGGGGGCTCTAGCTTCCTTAACGCGAATGTCAACTCCTTGACGATGTGTTGCTCCTCACTAAGGTCCAATTCTTCTGCGTGCTTCATTTGCTGGTGGTTTTGTCATTAGGTGTCGAGCGCTCCTCCGCGGGCATCTTCCATCAATGCATTTCAAGCATGGGATTCATTATGTAGGGGTACGCCTTCCAATGGGTGCTCAATCCAACAAGCCACTCTAACCGGGTGCTCCATTGAGTGTATCTCCTAGGCAACCAAGGTGGTTTCCAGGCCCACTCCTAGGGATGCACCTTTGTTTTGCGCATTGTTCCTCTGAATCCCTCATGGTGTTCCTTTTCCACCAACGGACACTTCTACTCAAGCATGATTCCAACCAACGAAGTGCCAACATGTCGTGCACTTGGGATTTCCAAGCTCCAAGGTGTGAGCACAAGCTTCGTTTGTGGCAGCACGTCCTTGTAAGGTCCACGCGCTCTTTAAGATGTGTTGGAAATCAGATCGTCTTTCCCATGTGGGCGCCCAAGTGAGCCTCTTGGGTGTGAATAAGGTGTCACTAGGCTCATGGCCATAACTTCTGTATCTTTCAAAAAACCTAGACACAACTATATTGCGACAAGCTCACAATATCATATAACCAAAGTATTATGTAAGACTTGTGCCAAGCACTCTGCTGATAAAAAATCAAACTTTTACACGGTGAAATATTTGTGGATTCTTTGTGTCCTTCAGTAAATGGTAAATGTTAACAACATTTACATAAGTAATTCTGGAGAATATGTGTAGAATAAAAATGACATGCATTCAACCACAAACTATGGGATTATATATTATTGTGTCACAACAAAATAACTATAGCCCTAATTGCAAACTTTGAAATTTACAAGGATGTTTCACCTTTTGCAGAGCTTCGGCTCTCAACACTTTCCAAAACATAGAAGGTTTAGTTTCTTGAACTCTTCTTGGATTTTTTCTTCTTCTCTGTTTCTTCTTACTTTGTTCTTCTCTCTGTCTCTTTAATACTCTCCATTTTTCTCTTCTTATTATTTTTCGTTCTTACATATTCTTCATATACAAAGACTAAAATTGCTTCTCTTGAAAGGATACTGACTTAACATTAAAGACTGTAATTAATTTCTACCTATAAACTTAACTTCATAAATTCAATTCGACTGCTTAAATATGGAGAGACTTCAACTCCTCATCCTGACATAATGCATGATAGAAGTTTACTTTTATAGACTCTAATGAAGTCGGCTGAGATGCGATATGTATATCAAAGACTAGTTATTATTTCCAACACTCATGCTTAATTATGAGCAGATGGTGATCATTAAACAAAAATATTACAAAATATGTTAGAGCTGAAACTTGCTCTGTTCATGATAGAATGCACTATGCAAAACTTGTCATTCCTAAATAACATAGAAGATACTTGAACATATCCCTTGCCAATCATTTTGTAAAGATGTCTACTAGTTGATCTTCAGACATGCAAAATTTTAAACAAATTTCTTTGTTGTTCACCAATTTTCTTATGAAATGATACCTTGGTTCGATGTGCTTAATTCTCTTATGGAACAAGTTATTCTTTGATAATGCAATGGCTCAACTATTGTCGCAAAAAATGGTTGTTTTTTCTTTCTGGTTCTGCGATAGGTCTCTTAAAATTATCTCCATTCAAATGGATTCACGTGTAGCACTGGTAGCTGCAACATACTTTGCTTCTACTGAAGACAAAATTACAATGGGTTGTTTCTTTGAAGCCCACCACACAACCCATGTACCAAAACTAAATTTTTACACAGATGTGCTCTTCTTGTCATTTGGTCTACCTCCATTGTCACTGTTAGTGTATACAATGAGTTTAGAATTTTCTAGGGTTGACTACATAATTCTAAGTTCCTTTGTGGCACCTACATACCTAAGAAATATTCTACCTGCTTGTCAATGAGAGTCTTTTGGTGACTCCAATAATCTTGAGATCAAACTTACTCCATAGATGATGTATGTTCTTGTCGCAGTTAGATACATAAGGATACCAACTAGCCTCTTAAATAGGGTAGGATCTACAATTGATCCATCATCATCCTTGCTCAATTTTAAACCTGTTATTATTGGTGTTTGGATTGTCTTGCAATTGGACATATTAAATCATTTTAAAAATGCACTTGCATAATTTGACTATGATATTAAAATACCACTTCCACAATGTTGTACTTCAATGCTAAGAAAAAACATCATAAGCCCCAAATCAGTCATTTCAAATTCACTTTCCATGACTGTTCTAAATTCCTTTATGCGAAAGTCAGCAGTAAATATCAAATCATCTACATACATGTAGACAATTAATATGTTACCTTTCTCATTAACTCTGGTGTACAATGTCGGTTCACTTTCACTTCTCTGAAATCCATTTTGGGTGAGATAGGAGTCAATGTGACTGTACCAAGCTCTAGGAGTTTTCTTACAACCATAGAGTGCATTTTTTAGCGTGTATACTTTGTTCTCTTGTCCTATAACTTCATGGTGTTGGATTCATTTACCCAACATGCACACTTATTTGGTCAATTTTGGCCTATTTACCCACTATCCTAAGTTTAATTGACTTACTTGGCATCAAATGAGTACACTATGACATCAGCATGAGCACACCCATGCCTTCCCTCAATCAAGGAGGCCAACTAATCCTTCACCTTCAATTAGGGAGGTTAACTAGGCTTCCTCCTTCAATCAAGGAAGCTAACTAGGCTTCCTCCTTAAACCGGGGAGCAATTCTGGGTGAACTAAGTGTCATAAGTGCATCTAATTCCTAACTGATTGTTGTTTCACCTAAAAATAAGTTAATATGAGGTGTATAGGCGCCTCCATCTATTATTTGTCTATTTTTGGCCAATATTTATGAATTGGGGTCAACAATGGCACCTACAACCACTTCAAGAGGTAGAACTAGTGAAGGAGAAAACTGCTGATTTTCCTTCCTATGCTATTGAATATTGGGATCGCAAAATTGGGGGTGATGACTCTGATTTTGCACCTATGATATCTGATATCAGTGAACAACAAACAATAGGTTCATAATTATATTTTGAAGTGCAGCCACATCTCCCAACTTGGTCCCAGTAGACACTTGCTTCCGCCAGTGAAAACATTGGAAATCCTGGTGATCCAAGAAGAACCCGGTCTGATTTCCAAAGAGAATGTATTGCTCTCTCTTTTCATGATGATTTGATGTCTAAAAGTTGTTATTTAATTATAAGTTCATATCCTACGTCTTACTACCATGCTCAAAAAGATCCGAGATGGCAAGCTACCATGGATGAAGATTTTAAATCTCTTCAGAAAAATGTTGCTTGGGAGCTAGTTCCTCTTCCACCTGGGAGGAAATTAGTTCAATGCTAGTGGGTCACTTCAGACAAAGGTTGCTTCTGATGGCACAACCTACAAATATAAGGCAAGTCTAGTAGAAAAAGAGTTCTCCCAGGTCAAAGGAGTGGACTACCATGAGACCTTTCCACTGGTTTCAAAAATGGACTCCATCCGCCTAGTTTTGGCAATTGCGGCATGCAAGCACTGGGATCATGAAGAAGGAAAAAGCACTCCACCCATGGATTGCACAATCTAGCGCCAGCTGATTGGTAACTTTATTTACTTGACACATTCTTGGCCTGATATCTATTATGCCGTGAATTTTGTATCAAGATACATGCAGCAGCCTCATGATCTTCATTGGAATGCAGCTAAGAGGATCCTCCAGTATATTCAGGGCATCAGGACCTACTACATTCACTATGCTGCATACTCTGAGATTGAGTTGGTTGGTTACACAGATTCAAATTGGGAAAGAGATTCTATTGATCGAAAGTAGACTTTCGGATATGTATTCATGTTTGGTGGTGGCCCCATTTGCTGTTCTAGAAAAAAGTAGGTGGCCATTGCGTTGTCTTCGGTAGAGGGTGAGTACAGAGGAGTGGTGAATGTTTGCATCCAAGCAGTTTGGTTGCAAGGAAATATTTCAGAGTTTGATTTTGGTAGTTCTTTTTCTATTGTCATATTTTGTGACAATCAATGTGCTATAAATATCTCCAGAGATCCATTTACCAGGAAGAGGACCAAACCTGTAGAGATACACATGCACTACATCAGAGATTTGGTGCATGACAGGACCATTGTTCTGCAGTACTGCCCTACTGATGAGAAGATTGCAGACATCTTCACCAAGATCTTTTCAGAGAAGAAGTTCACTTACCTCCATTCACTGTTGGGGGTTATTTCATCAAGGTGATCATATTACTTCTCTAGTGTTCAGCTTGAGGGGACATTTTTCCCACTAGGTTTTCCCTCTTTCCTCACTTAGATTTATTTTTTAGCATTGTTTGAGTTACATTATTGTATAGGGTGACCTATGGCCTTTGTTGTCGGCGCCTTAACATTTCATGCATTTTTTTTACTCCCGAGTATAGCTTAAGGGGTGTTGGAGTGATTTACCCAACATGCACACTTATTTGGTCAATTTTTGCCTATTTACCCACTATCCTAAGTTTAATTGACTTACTTGGCATCATATGAGCATGCTATGACATCAAGATGAGCACACCCACACCTTCCATGAATCAAGGAGGCCAACTAATCCTTCACCTTCAATCAGGGAGGTTAACTGGGATTGCTCCTTCAATCAGGGAGGCTAACTAGGCTTCCTGCTTCAATCTGGGGGCAATTCTGGGGTGAAGTAAGTGTCATAAGTGCACCTAATTGCTAACTGATTGTTGTTTCACCTAAAAATCCATTAAGTTGAGTTGTATAGGCGTATCCATCTATTATTTGTCTATTTTTCGCAATTATTTATGAACTGGAGTCAACAATGGATCCTACAAGCAGTTTTGATGACAAGTGTCACTTCAGTTAACTCCATTAGAGCTACATGGAGTTATGGATGCACTACTTGCTTGATTTGGACATGCAATTACATGTGATGAGTCACTTTCAGTTAAACTCAGTCATCTATTGCACTTCGATTCAGTTAGGACTTAGTGTGAGAGTCAGTAATAGATCAGATCAGTGGTTAACTAAGTTTGTCGATCATGGCTGACATTCGGTTAATCTACACCCATCCATGCAATTCGAATGAAATCCTTGAGTATTTGAATTTTCTTAGCATTCATGCATTCTACATGACATTGTATTGTACTATCATTCTATTATTCATCATAGAGGGTCTGCAAACTCTTATTGTAGTACCGTTACACCATTTGATGTCTAATTTGTCTTGAATCACTTGTAAGACTGCGTTTAGTCCCTAGATTACTATGAAAGAATTAATACATAGCCTTGTGGCTGTTCCACATATAATATGTATTCCTAATAGCCATTCAAAATTTATGATTTAGCATCCATTTGATAAACATACCAATGGTTTTGAGCAGCAAAGGTAAAAATTGTTTTGGTTGTATCCATGTGTGCGACTAGTGCAAAGTTTTCATTGAAGTCTATGTTGGGTTTTTGTGTGAAAACTCTTGCAACCATTCTTTCCTTGTGCTTTTCCACATTCCCATTGACATATTTCTTGGCCTTGTAAATCCATTTGATGTTGATTACATCATGACATTTTTGTACATTTAGGATCTCCCATGTTTTATTCTTCTCAATGCATTATATTTTTTCATCCATGGCTTGTGCCCATACTTTTTCTTTGATATCTTCCTCAAATGTTAAAGGATCATTTATTTAAGAAAATACTTCAAAAATAGAGAATGAATTTTGTGTACCAGCTTCATATATTTCATGCAAACTTTTTATCTTTATTGGATCTATCGATGTCTTCCTTGACAAACTCCTTAATGGAGTTTGTTTTACTCTTGGTGTGCTTGTCAGAATAGCTTACACTGCGACTTGTGTCGACATTCCTTTTGCTAAACGATGTATCGGTGTCCTCGGAGTCGATGGTGCTATGGCATTTTGACTTACATGTGGTGTTTGAAGCACTTCCTCTGCTATGCCATAATGCTCAATAGTTGACACAATATTGACATTGTTCTTGACGGTTCCATCCCATGATTCATTCTCGACAAATTGGACATTGTGACTGGTGTTCATTTTCCTTACGGGAGGATCATACAACTTGTATGCTTTTGTATCTTTAGAGTAACAAGAAAAATACATTCATGTCCCTTATTGTATAGTTTCTTTCTTACCTCATTTGGAACATTAGAATATACAACACAACCAAAAAAATTTAAATAAGAAACATTGTGATTCATACATGTGCATGCTTCTTGAGGGAATTTTTTCTTCACACTCTTTGTCAAACATTGGTTCATTATATATAAAGTAGTTGTGACTCTTTCATCCCAATATCCATTTGACAAACGCTTTGCTAGCATAATGTTGTACGCCATCTCTATAATGGTTATGTTATTTCTCTCTACGACACCGTTCTACTAAGCTGTGTACCATGCAGTAAACTTCTTGTGTATTCCATGTGTCTTGCAGAAACCTAGAAAGGAATTTGAGACATATTCACTACCTTTATATGTGCTTAAGATTTTGATCCTGTAACTAATCTCGTTCTCCATGAGTTCCTTGAACTGTTGAAAACAACTAAATGCATCATATTTATCTTTTTGAAAATACACCCATGTTTTTCTTAGGAATTCATCAATAAAGGTAGGGAACAAATTGCAGCGTCCCATGGATGATGTCTTCATCGGGACACAAATATCAGAGTGCACAATATCAAGTTGTGTGTGTTCTCTGTATGAATTTATGACTAAAAAAGTCTCCCTATGCTTCTTTCCAAATATGTAAACTTCACAAACTCTCTCTAGTTTGTTGATAAATGGAAATCATTTTATAATTTTCTTTGTGTGCAGTAGCTTCAACCCACTAAAATTTACATGTCCAAATCTTAAATTCCACAACCAAGACTCATCATGAAATTTTGTTTGAAACGTTGCTTGAATTTTAGCATTGCCATTTTCTTTCTTATCTCATTGCTTATTTTATTCTTTGCTTTCTCCCTTGAATGCAGGTCCTAAATTTTCCTCTCCTTTCTCGTATGACATTATACTCAAAGGAAACAAGTGATTTCTTGTGATTGGTACTTTTGGTATTAGTTGGTTTCTTGGACACATATCTTTAATCACACAATGGTTTTCCTCCATGTAGGCTTTGTAACATTTTTGTATTAGTTGTCCAATTCTCAACAAATTGTGTTTTAGACCATCAACATTATAAACATCAGGAATGATCTTTTTTCTCCCCCTACTTGGTTAGAATACCAAGAGTACCTTTTCCCAAAACAGTGACTTTGACATTATTTCCAAGTGTGACATTAGTTTGAACTGACTGATCGACTTCAAAACAAATTTAAATTACATGTCATTTGATTGATATAGTCTGAATCTAAATATCATATGTCACATGGAATTCCTTGGACAACATTGATGATCTGCTGATTTTATATGTTGATTTTATGTTCATGATTGATGAGTGAGGCTTGTAACTCATCAATGGTAAATTGCGACATGTCTTTTTTTTCTTCTAGGGTCATGACCAAGGATTCAAATCATGATGGAAGACTTATAAGAACATTTTCAACAACCCTTCTATATTCGATGTTTTATCCATATATAGCCATTTTGGAATATCTCCCATACATCTTGACCTCTGAACAAATCCTTCATTGTTAGATACCACTACTCATAATTTTTCCCTGTGAAGATTGGAGTGTGTAAACTTGACATGTGTTTACCAAAAGTGGAAGCCATTTTTAATTTTAATTTTCCTTCGAGAAATAATTTTTCCCTTTTCAAGACAAGGTTTCTTTCATAAACCTGCTCTGATACAAGATATTGGAGGGGGTGACTTCCATGGTTAAATTGAGTTACCATGCATTCATAAATTTTCTTTTCTCACAGAAACCCACCTTTTACTTCAACCAAAAATCCCATGACAATATTTTATTGTGACATAGATTTAATCCAATGAGGATTTATTATGATGAGGATTTCTACGATGAGGATTTGTACTACGAGAGGCATGTCTTCGATAGAATTGTGTGCGGCAAAATTTACTTTTAGTTGAGACACTTTTTATGGTATTTTGACACACACTTTTATCACGAGAGACACCCACATGAAACGATTTAGGTTGCTACCGATTCCCATTTTGACCAAATCACTTTTAGTTCAAACTTTATAAAAATGATTTCTGAGTCTAAAGACGTATAATATGAAAAACACTTTTCACCTAGCTGTAACTCAGGATAAAAATCGACACGACTATATTGGGACAAGCTCACAATATAATTTAACCAAAGTATTAAGTAAGACTTGTGTTGAGCACTCTGCAAATAAAAGAACAAAATTTTGCAGGGTGAAATATTTGTGGATTCTTTGTGTCTTTCAGTAAATGGTAAATGTAAACAACATTTACATAAGTAATTATCGAGAAGACGTGATGAATAAATAAGAAATGAATTCAACCATAAACTATGTAATTATATATTATCACGACACAACAAAAGAACTATAGCTGCAATTACAAACCTAGAAATTTACAAGGATGTTTCACCTTTTATAGAGCTTCGTCTCTCAACACTTTCCAAAACACAAAAGCTTGAGCTTCTCGAACTCTTCTCAATTTTTTTTCTTCATATGCACTTCTTCTTACTCCGTTCTTATCTCTATCTCTATCACACTCTCTCCTCTTCTCTTCTCATTGTTTTTCATTCTCACTTCTTCATATACAAAGACTAAAATTGCTTCTCTCCAAAGCTACCGACTTAACATTAAAGACTGTAATTAAATTCTACCTAGAAACTTAACTTGAGAAATTCAACTCGGCTTACTAAATATGGAGATATGTGAAATCCTTGTTGGCAAGGGGTTGGAGCATGCAAAGTGCGATATCGCCACTAACAAAAAGGACATCGACGAAGGTAAAATTCAACCATGACCAAGGAAGAAACAAAAAAAAACAGGGTATTTTGGTTAAATTAGTTAGAGATTGGTCAATTTGACCATTTTGTAATGGCCTAGTGGGCCTCTAAATAGAATTAGGATTGTAAATATCGAAGAATCATCAAGGAAGAATTAATCGATCTATGTGTCTTCTGGCGAAGAATCAATAGACTCATAAATGTTTTTTGTCTTTTTGTTTATTTCGGGTATTGGTGTTATGAAGAATTTCTCTTATGAAGTAAATTGGATTGGCTCTTTGATATATGCGATGTAATATCTTGTCTCTCTGTAATGTGTTTTGAGATGTGTTGAATGTGAGTTATGTGTTGATAGACTCTCTGGGATAAACCTACGATGAATGAATATGTTATCTATGTTTTACATTTACCTGTGAATGATGTGAAGTATCGCAGTACTTCTTGATTTAACGTATGTTGATGTGTTTGTCGATTTAAACCTGGGCTAATGTGATTTCTAATCACGATGATAGGTAGATCTGGTTAATAGTGTGGTTGTGAACTTGGATCTCTGGGTAATGTTGTGATTGGGTAAAAGATAGTGCAAATTCCTCTTCGCACTGCATAGAAACTTGGTTCCCGCGGCCCTCTCTCAGACATCTTGGGTGAGAATGCATTTGATCTGTAGGAGTTGATAGAAAGGGTAAAATATTTTCAGGGAGTTTGTGGTGGTAGTTGTTGACAGCAATTCAAAGTGAACCCTTGTTGATAGACGTGTGTCAACAAATGGTTCCATTATCAGGACCATAGTGTGAATATGAAGAGGACATGTTGTGGCATCCGATGAAGCCATAGATACAACATTGGTTTGACAAGAAACCCAGAGAATTTGTAGAAGAAGAGAACCAGAACTCGGGAGTGATGACATAAGAATGGTTGGGAAGATATATCTACTATGATATTGATGAAATATTGTTCGCAAAATTTCATATAGTACTATATGAATGGTTTCTGCAACTTACTTTCCAGAAGAATAATTTTTAAGGAGGCGAGCCTGATTGGTGGACTCTGGAACTAATCTAGTAGTTGAAAAAGGTAAAAAAAAATCTTCAAGGGTTTTCAATGTGTGGATAGAGAGAATTTTTGAAGGATAAAGTACTGAATTCGTTGTCGACATAGTTGAATCTTACAATGACGCCAAAAGACAAATTTTCAAGGGACCAAGGGGGAGATTTCTATTGCCGTTACAACCATGAATTTAGATGCTCATTTCTGAAAAAGCAATACTAAAGATGAATTATGACGAGCAAATCCCTAGTGTGGGGAGGCTGTGGATACTGTGAAGGTAAGGGTTTGATTAACTGATATAGGGTTGAAGGATGGGAGTCACAATGATACTGTGAGGGAATCTATGGAAAAGTGGTTTCTTATGAAGTGGGGTGAGGTTTTGGAAAGAAAAGAGAAGGAGGAATGAGGAGAGTACTAGTGTGAATCGAATACAAAATTGTGAGAAGGGACCATAAGGTACTAAGTGACCCTACAGTGACAAAGGAAATGACCGGGCTATGCCCGAACTGGAAGAAGGACTAACCCAAAGCTACAACATACCTATAACTCTATGCACTACACTAAAATTCAAAGGGAGAAAAATGACTTCATCACAGGGTTGTCCTCCATGTCAGCACAACAGTAATAGTAGGAGATAAACAAAGACTAGAACGAGGCCTAAGATGGTGGGTGAAGACATAAAATTTCCCTTATTTTAGGGTAATGGGACTGATGATCGCAAACAATATTGGTTCTTGTGTGAAGTAGTGTGGGTGGTAAGACAAGTACAATATGACGATATCAAGAAATGACAACTAATGATGATATTTTAGGGGCAGGTGTTTGATTGGTATATGAAATTCATACAAGTATAGACAGGCCATCTCCATAGAACCCTAATGCAAATTACGACTGGATTGATTGAGGAATTCAAGAAACGTAAATCAGAATCGCTGTAAATTACTGAATTGAGGGAAATAAAGAAATTCCCCAATGATTCGGTCTGGAATTCGATAAGAGATTCAAAACTCTAATGGCCAAGGTTATATTTAGAATGAGTGATGTGAAACGCAAAGATTGGTTCATCACAACATTGGTAGCACATATTTGCATGTCGTTGATTCAACAGAAGATCACATCTTAGAAGGAAGCCCTGGATATTGCCATGAAGTTGGAGGCTTCACGAGTCGGTGAACATCGATTGGCATGAGCCAAATCCAATCACAGTTAGAGAACCTTACTATCGAATTACAGGATATTAATAAGGGGAAAGAATTCCATGAAGATTTATGGTGCAACAAATGTCTATCTGAAGGACATAACAAGGATTAGTGTCTAGAATTCCACAAATACTTATAGCCAAGAGAACCAAACCCGTTGAGTCAAGGAGGATTGCCTTTGTGCCGAATTTGTCAAACAAGAGGGAATCGGTCAAAAGAATGTGTATACTTACAAAAGGTTATGTCGAAACCAACTAATTTGTTCTGCAACATCCATTGATCAGTTGGTGATGAACAAAAGGATTGTGGATTTTGTTATTTGCTACAAGAAAGGACTATGGATACATAATTTATGAAGGGAGAAGAGAAATAATCAACATAAGAACTCCAGCTGCAACTATAGTATAACTAGTCGCAATCGTAGTATAACCAACAAAAACCATAGTATAACTAGCCGCAACCGCATTATACTCAGCCACATTGTAAGCAGTAGAAACCGCATGAATTCAACCAACCACATTATAACCAGCCACCGTACCATCGACAAGGAGGATTTCATGGGGGACGCAATGGAGGATTTGATCATGCATGAGCTATGGGTCGAGTTTTTGAACCAATTACGTGCTATAACTATGGGGTGCTCAGGCATTGTCAGAGCGATTGTTCAAATATAGCATCCCAGTGTACTTATTGTAGCACAATATACCATGCCATCAAGGAATGTCCATAATCAATTGTGAAATGGAAAGTTAAGAACACGCCACAACCAAAACTAAACCAGAATGCAAATCGGACTCGGAATCAAAATCCTAAACTGAATGTGGGGAAGATATCGACGGAACTAAGAACTTAGCCAGTAAATGTCGCCATAGTAATAAGAGGAGGAACAATGATAGGAGATGATGGAGTGACTGATAAATTTTCATCCTGTGAATCAAAAGAAAGTCTAGTTAGATGTAGAATCAGAGAAATAAACGTTCTTTGAAGAAAAATATGACTTGAACAAAAACAAAGGTAACTACCTATTTACAAGATGCCGCAAAGTTTTGATTCGAAAAACTCACCAAGATCGAAGAGAAAGGTTATTACTTTGAATTTTTTTTTGGAAATTTATCTAACATTAGGAAAAGATCAAGATGCATTAGCAGAGATAGAAACATTTTTGTATTGGTAGGAAGAAGGGAGACATGATCACCTAGTTAATTTGTTATAGAAGAAGAAAATGGGAACAGAAATGAGGATGAATGTCTAAATTGATGAATATGATGTGGATTCACTTAATTTTGATCTATGATCGGCTGTGAATATCCTAACTAAGCGAACATGGGAAATGATGGGGAATCCACAACTAGTTTTGTCCCCGGTACCACTTCGTCTAGAAAATCATGCCAAGTTTACTCCAATTGCATCAGTACCTCGTCTATCTATCAAGATGGAAGGGTTGAAGACGTATGCATACTTCGATGTTATTGAAATAGTTGATGGCACCATCCCATACCCCACACCATTGGGAATCGATTGGGGCGATGAAGAACTTTATGTTTATCAATTTCAAGAAAAGCCTAATGACATTCAGGAATCATGACACGAGGGTTATTGCCCCATTGGATCCCCTCGAAGGGAAGCTATATGTTGAACCAATAAAATACAAAGTCATGGAAGGTTGGGATAGTTCCTATAATGTCTCTGAAGACTATATCAATCCCACTATTTATGTAGAGTTAGGACGACGAGGCATCATCTCAGCATATTCAGCCTCAGATGAAGCGATACAGAACTGGAAGAATCCATTTCATGAAGTATGAAATAAAAAATGCACACGAGTCACTCAATCGTTGAGATGGGTAGTGACAGAAGTCTTGGATCTTTTGACATATGAAGGACTACCTAACCTGGCAGGTTTTATTAGAGAATTTGAAAACAAAGTATCAAAACCACAACATCTGTTGGAACTAGAGGAGGGACTGAAGGATACTCCTACAAGATGGTGGGCTATGCACAAAGAAACGATATCATACTAGAAGATATGTCAAAGAAAGAAATATGACGAAAGAAATTATCCAAACACCCATATGATAGCATGGCAAATAACATGGGAACTAAGGTCCAAAGAAGAATGGGTTCACGCGATAATCCATACGCTGGATGAAATACCAGGAAGAACTGACAATAAAATTCAGTCATACTTCCAGTTTCTCGAATGAAAATCCATTTATCCATAGTGCGCTACAGGATATCCATGACAAAGTATTGGACATAGCTCCAACTGAGCTATCGACGGGATCACAGAGGATATTAACACCGCAGATGATGATGGAATGCTACAGGGTGTTGGAAGAACCCGATAACAAAGATGATCCAGGAGCTCTCGACATCCCAGAGTCAGAAGGAAGTTGTGACATAGAAGCATAAGATATGCCATCCAACAAATTCAAACAACTGTTGAATATAAAAAGGGTCAATATTGGGATAGAAGAAGACCCAAAGTTTTCTAGTATTGAAGATTACTGGGATGATTCATCAATGGGGAAAGTCACTGATCTGCTACATGAGTTTCGGGACTTATTCCCAACCAAATTTTCTAAAATGAAAGGTATTTTAGGGGACTTGGCAGCAATGAAGATTACTCTAAAACCTGACAAAAACCAGTAAAGAAACAACCATACAGATTGAATCCAAGATAGAAAGAGTGTGTCAAAGCCGAGCTAGAAAGGATGTTGTATGCATGAATTATTAAACCTGTTGAAGACTCATAATGGATTAGTCCGATAGTTGTGCAAGACAAAAAGACTAGTGAAATATGGATCTACGTGGAATCTGGATCTGAGAAAATTGAATGACGCAAGTCTTCATGATCCCTTTTCAACACCATTTACTGATGAGGTGCTTGAAGGAGTTGGAGGTCAGGAAATTTATTAATTCATGGACGACTTTATAGGCTATCATCATATCAGAATTGCGAAGGAAGATAGACACAAATCCACTTTAATGACATAATAGGGATGTTTTCAATGCAGAGTGATGTCGTTCCACCTCAAGAATGCGCCGACGATTTTTTCAAGGTTAGTTGTTGTTGCATTCAAATACTTCATTGATAAATTCCTTGAAATCTATATGGATGACTTAACCATCTATGGGTTGGTAAAATACCACACTACAAACCTTCGATTGATGTTCGAAAGGTGTCGACATCATCAAATTTCGGTGAATCTAAAGAAATGTATATTTTGTGCACCATTAGGAATTCTATTGGGACACATTGTATGTAAGGAAGGCATGTTAATCGATCCCACCAAGATTGCAGTAATTGTAGATCTACTGACCCCAACGATAGTGAAAAAAATAAGAACAAAATTGGTCGACACCGGGTATTACCGAATGTATATAAGGGGATATGAAATGATTACTGCTTCGATGGAGAAATTGGTGAATAAGGATGCGAAGCTCAGATGAAATGACGAGTTCTAAAGGAGTCGAGATACGTTAAAGAATAAGATGGTCGCAACACTTATATTAGTTTTTCCAGATTGGAAAATGGAGTTCCATGTCCATGTTGATGCTTTGTTAGTTGCATTAGGAGTAATACTAGCCAAGCTGGGAGAACAGTCAACAGACCACCCAATCACATTTGCAAGTTAGAAGTTATCTAAAGTGGAGATATACTGCGCGACGATAAAAAGGGAAGGATCTACGATGGTGTATGAACTACAAAATTTATGATACTACCTGTTAGGAGAACATTTCAAAATGTTTACGGATCACTCAATACTGCAGTACTTGGTCAATAAGCCTGTGTTGGGCTGGAAGATATGTTGAGGGTTACTGCCATTTCCAAAATTTGATTTTGAAATTATCATGAAGCCTAGACGACTGAACACAAGACTCGATCACTGATCAAGAATTGAGTCAGGCGAACAACCAAGCAGCATCAAGTATGGGTTACCAGATGCACAACTTTTTAGAGTCGGAATCATCGATGACCATTATGAAAAAATTATTCATTTTTTTTTACAGGAAAATCCCCTGAAGAGTTCACAACTACTCAGAAGAAGAAACTAGTTGTTAGAGTTGTTGATTCCCAATTTATCAGAAGACAAATGTACAAGATGGGGTTGGATGAGATTATACAACGATATGTTCTTCTGCATGTAAAATAAAGGGTGTTGGTAGAGGCACATGGAGGAATTGTAGGTGGACATTATGAAGGATATGCGACCGCTAGGAAAATCTTGAGAGGTGGATTATGGTGGTTGACAGTGCACGTCGATGCCATAGATTACACTAAAAGTTGTGATGCATGTGAAATAACAAGATAACCATCATTGAGATTTGAGATGTCGTTAGTACCTGAGGTAACACTACAACCTTTCAAAAAGTAGGCTGTCAATTTTGTGGGACCCATTATTCCAGTAGGGAAAAGAACAGGTGTGTGATACATCATCAACATGACTGATTATCTAATGCGATGGGATGATATAATTCCATTTAAAGACTGCAAAGCTGTGATGAAACCAAGGTTCCTTTTCCACAATCGGAGCAATGACAAAAGAATTATAGATACAATACAAGAAAAGTACCCCATATCACCCACAAGCGAGTGGTGCAGTAAAGGCGTTCAACAAGATATTGAAAAATGCACTTACTAAGGTATGAGATACAAATCGTGATGACTGGGATCTAAAAATACCTGCAATATTATGGGCCTACAGAATGGCATGTAAAATACTAATGGGGAAGACATCATAAAAGTTGGTTTATGGACAAGAAGCGGTAATGCCAATGGAATATATTGTCCCTAGTTTACGCACAACAATTGTAACAGAAATGAGCGATGAAATAATGATTGAGGAAATAATAATGGAGTTAGTATGCCTTGAAGAGGACCGCTTCATTGCAGGATTTCATCAACAAGTGGAAAAGGATCGACAGAAGGCATGACATGATCTCCATGTCAAGACGAAGAAATTCCAGTGTAGACATATTTTTCTCTTTTACGGCAGTAAGTTTGCGAAGCACCCAGGTAAGCTCTAGATCCATTGGTTAGGTCCCTACACCATGCATTTCATTACCAAAATTAGTAAACAACGATAGAAAAGCGCAACACCAATGCTAACAAGTCTGATTAAAAAAAAACAATGAGAAAAGTTAAGAGGAAGAGCGATGTGTCAATAGAAGGAAGAGCGACGAGGACAATTCAACTACGACAAGGTTTGGAACTTGTCAGTACCAGATGAGGCAGGAACTGGTCAAATTAGGCAATAAATGAAGTAATTACACCTAGAGGGAGATAGCATAAGTTGGTAATATTTGCAATTAATGACCAATGTGCATGTTGGATTCATAGAATTAATGGGGGATTTGCTCAATCAATGAGGATCTAGTGGTGATGAGGTGAATCCCTCGCATGAAAGGCTCGAAGGCTATAAAATCAAATCGGGAGGCATGGTTTGACCCTTTGTACGAGTTGAAAAGAAGGACTAGAGCTAAGAGAGAAAGAGTTAAATCTTAGAGAAGTGTAGGAATGAAGAAAAGTGTTGGAGAGGCAACACCGCAGGTCATTTCAAGCACAAACATGCAAGAAACTCCTATTGCATTGGCAATAATCGTCGAAGAAATGCAAGAAATTGTGTCTGTAGCAGGGAGACTAGTTAGGAAGAAGAGGAGTGATAATTAATTAATTACTACGGACAAGAGAACCAAGATGGGACCATAGTAGAGGGGGAAGAAGGCCCATCAGCAGTGATGGAAGAAGAGATAATGATAAGAGACAAACCTTTAGTACCGACAGTAGAATACATCCCCAGGTACATACCACCGCAAATGGAAGGGCATCGGTTGTAAGTATTAGAAAATCCAACAAATATGCCATTAAGATTCTCGTAACGCCCAAATGTGTCCATGTGACGATGAATAATGTGTCGCAGCAACAGAAGCTCCAATACAATGAACACAACATCCTCGCATTCATGTTATGCACCAAAGACACCTATGAGGAAAGAGTGTAAGGAGGAAAAGGTCTTATCATCAAAGAACCTACACAATAGGAATTGGGATTGCAATGGTCTGGTTTGCTGTCAATCATCCACATGTTAAATTTTGGTTGATCTGTAGAAGTTAGTGCATGTGTCCAGCAATTATTGGCATGTTTCCACGACGGGAATTTGTGGCTAGGGACAAATTCCCAATTACAGTTTATTTGATATCTCAAATCATCGGCTTACCCAAGGTGGGGGTTGACCCATCATAGTACTTTGGAGGGGAGGATACCGATAAGAAACTAGCAGCAAGGATGCAAAACAAATACGACGTGATAAAGGATAAAATGGCGTACATAATTGATGCCATCAATGATCAGGTAGTGTGAGTGACAACAAAGCTGCTGACGGTCAATATAGGGTGGATGAATCTCCCGAATCAGTGCACATCTAGGGTTATCACATCCATGGAGCAGTGGGAAGCTGTTGTACAGATGAATTGGTCCTTGTTCTTGTTGAACGAGTTGATGGAAGGCGTTGTATTGGAACAAGAGGTTGGTAAGCCATTCATTTATTATTGGCTTCTCATACTACTTGCATTGGTCGGTTGGATGGAAGTGAAGTATTATAAAGGTATGGAGGCTGATGCTATCAACATTTTTTGGGGCGCAAGATATAAGAATCTATGGGCACTGAACGATAAGTAGCGGAAAATGAACAACAATATACAATTTTACCTCTACTTCGATACACTATGAGAGGAAGCAGTTAAGGTTCCACGTCTCACAGACCAAGCCGCAAAAAAGTACCACAGGATTGCACGATTGGCGATGGGATCCCATGCCATTCATATTCAAGAACCAGCGGATCTAGATAAAAAAATGGCTTACAACACAATACAATTTAACGAAATTTGAAGAGTTGGACACCGTCATCGAAGAATGACCTCTAGAAAGAAAAGTTTCGGTAAGTGACAAAGATTAGTCGGACCCAGGAAATGGACCACCGCCGGGATGTTCCACAAGAAAAAAACAAACAGAAGGACTCAGAGGAAGAAGAAAACTTGCAATACGAAGATTCTTCAGCAACTCCGACCCAGTCGGATTTATAGAGACAAGAGGAAGAAGAGAAGATGAAGCGTCGCTTTGAGCAAGGCGAGGAGAGCAACACCGTAAGGCTCTCTAATGACAAGGTAAACATGGTACTGGCTGCAATTACTATAGCAACCAATGAGATTCAGGAAAAAGTAACACAACATTCGACAAGATACTTCCATCAAGTTACACAATTACTGCAGACACTTACCAATGCGGTGCTCGAGACGAAGATACCGCAGGAAGCAACATTGCAAAGAGTAGTTGAGGTCAACATTGGAACAAGAGTAGGACTAGTACATATACCGCCACATGTGATCACTATGAAGAATAAAGATACCGATGATATGCTACAAGGAAACCATTCGATTTCCCTTGACCTACACTTGATTTATATGTCTACTTTGACAAGACTTCAGATTGCAACAAGCCAAGAAATTGGATACTGCGAAGCAACAATCCATGACCAGCTAGTCTGGACGAAGTAGCATTGTGAAAAGCATTGTAGAGGAATTGCAGTGACTAAAAGTGGAAAAGGAGGGAATCAACAATGAAAAAACAAAGGCATTTGAGGACAGGGAAATACTGGAGAGGGAAGTCTCCATGGCTTGCGAAGAAGTATTGCAAGTCAGTCCAAAAATGTTTGTAGAGGTAAAAGTGTTGCTACTAGGGAAAGTTGTCGCATACATGAAGAAGAAAAACGAAGAGATGCAGGCTAGAGCGGCACCCAACACACCACTAATGATGCTAGCAGGAAGGAGAAGTGCAATAGAAGACACTGCAACAAAAATTCCGGAGTTAGAGAAGGTGGTGTAGATGATCGTCAAGGAAATATAAAATTTTTTGGGGCAACTTAGTACAAGATGAGCAATTGCACCAACTGGACCTGCAACGCACAGAGTCAGAAGCACAACTAACGTTGTTGAGGGTATAACTCAAAATGATGCCCCCACATGTGCAGGTGACCAAAGTGGTCGAGCTAAAGGAGTTGCAGCAGTGTGTTAACAAGGCGCTTGCAAGACACCAATGGAGGACAACACACATGGAGGAACTGCAGGGAACAAGAGAGAAGTTGGCACTCAAGGCCATGGATGAAATCACAAAGACCAAGATAGAGCTGTCCAAAGTGCAACAAATGAGTGAAGAGCATCCAACAGAGCAGGAAGTGGAACAGTGCACAACACTCAGTGTAAAGGTGAAGGAAGCCGTCGAACAAGTCAGAGCAGAATCTGACAACTTCGAGGCAAAATTGAACGCACTCGTTGCTTCCAACTGAAGAGGATCAAGGAAGAGCCACAAGTTTCTATTGGGGGGTTGTTGAAAAGGGGTTGGAGCATGCAAAGTGTGATACCGCCATCAACAGAAAGGACATCGACGAAGGTAAAAGTCATCCATGATAGAGGAAGAAACCAAAAAACCAGGTATTTTGTAAATTAGTTAGAGATTGTTCAAGTGGACCATTTTGTAAGCACCTAGTGAGCCTATAAATATAATTATGATTGTAAATCTTGAAGAATCATCAAGGAAGAAGTAATCGATCTATGTGTCTTTTGGCAAAGAATCAATACACTCATAAATGTTTTTGTCTTTTGCGATCTATTTTTGGTATTCGTGTTATGAAGACTTTCTCTTATAAAGTAAATTGGATTGGCTCTTTGATCTCTAGAATGTAATATATTGTCTCTGCGTAATGTGTTGTGAGATGTGTTGAATGTGAGTTATGTGTTGTGAGATGTGTTGAATGTGAGTTATTGCGCCGAGAGGCGCATTCTACAGCCCGGTATGACGTAGAAGTGTAATTCCGTGCTCAAAGTGGAGATAACACGTGTCACATAAAAAAGTCGGCTTATATATCTATATATATATACAAGTCGGCTTAATAATTAATAATCTTAGGTGTATATATATATATATCATGCGATTGATCCCTCTCGGCATATGATAGAGCCGGGTAAAGCTGGATCTAAGCTGGTGTGTTGATACTCTCAAATAAACCTGCGATGAATGAATATTTTATCTGTACTTCTTGATTTAACATGAACATTTTATATGTACTTCTTGATTTAACTTATGTTGATGTGCTTGTAAATCTAAATCTCGGTTAATGTGATTGCTAATAACGATGATAAGTAGATCTCGTTAATAGAGCGGTTATGAACCTAGATGTCTCAATAATGCTCTGATTGGGTAAAAGATACCGCAGAGTCCTCTTCGCATTGTGGAAATTTAGTTCCTGCAGCTCTCCTCATACATCTCGGGTGAGATTGCATCTGCTTTGGAGATGTTGTTCAAAGGGTAAAATTTTTCTAGGTCGATGTTTAGGGAGTCTGTATCGGTAGTTCTCGACAGTAGTGTGAAGTGAACCGCTCACGATAGACGTGTGTCAACACTCCTCAACCTCACAGAATGCATAACAGCAGACTCTGATAGCGGGCTGAGGCGTGATATGTAGATGAGAGAGTATTAATATTTTTAACATGGATTCGACCATGCGATTTGTGGCATGTGCGTTTGAGATCATGGAATTTCAAAGTTCTCTCTAGCTAATAATATAGACCTATGACTTTCTCTTTCAACTCAGTTTTAAATCGGTTTCCTCAACTCAGATCTTCCTTCGCACTGGGACCATTTGGAAAAGGGAAACGGATCTTCACTACCTCGAACTTGGACAAGGAACGCTCGCAACACTAATTGCATTTTCTCGGTGGTGGATTCTTTTGTAATAGTTTTGGTTCTAAGAACCTTGATGGCTCGTCCGTGCCTTTTAGATTTGAGCGCTTTAACCATCCATAGCTCGGGCCCCTTTTTTTTCTCACCTCATATATGCGAACATAGTATGCTGGACACTTCCTATGCGCGCGCACACACATATATATATATATATCTCGTTGTTTTAGATCTGTGTGGATTTGATCACTATTCAAATCTTTCCACCTTGATTCTCAGTGTGTTCCATATCCCTGTTTTTTTGTTATATACTGGTCGAATTTCTGGTGTTTGTTTTTCAGATTGTGAGCCGATTTCTGCAGAGTTTGTGATCGTTGTTCTTCGTAAAGAGTCAACTTCAAATCTTAATATTTGATCTGGGTAAATTGAATGACCTCAAGGGAACTGTGGAGCTTCACTTCGTTGTGCACTGCGAAGTAAATATAATTTCAGTTAAGACCTTCGACAAGCTGCCAGCTAAAACTTGTTTAACTTGACCAGCCAGTGGACGAGTTTACTTAGACATATACTTTCACTTAGACAAACTTTGCAGTTTGATTTTACAGATTTTACTTGCACAAGTCCACTATATTAAAATACTATTAACTGTGACATGAAAAACAATATTCACGTGTGGTTAAGTGAGAGGATCTTAGACCCAATTAACAAACATTCACTCTCACATTATATCCATAATATTAAAAGAAAAGAGACCAGGTTCATAAAGATGGATACTATTACAAGTGCTTAACTGTGACATGAAAAACAATATTCACGTGTGCTTAAGTGAGAGGATCTTAGACCCAATTAACAAACATTCACTCTCACATTATATCCATAATATTAAAAGAAAAGAGACCAGGTTCATAAAGATGGATACTATTACAAGTGCTTATGGCACTTTTGACGAACTCACGAGAGAGGATGTGAATGTTCTATCAGAAGGAACAAGGAAGAAAAATAGGCTAATCCTGCATTTGCAAAGGTGATAGAAATACCTCCCTTGCACTCAAAGGAGTGACAAGAATATATCGTCTTCAATTTCCACCCAACACTAAGGTTATCATGAATTTTGGTCTAGAGCATCGTGAAGGGGTCTCATGAATGTGTCTTGGCATGATTTTCTAGGTTAATAATAATAATAAAAATAATAATCCATTCAGCATCTTTCTTGACTCTAGTGACATTTTCACCTGCCACTCTGCGGAAGATAGTTCTTCCACCTAACACTAAAGATGTCCCTAGCTATAGATTTACAACATCGCAAAGCAGTCTCATTAGTGGGGTCTTGGAATGAGTTCCAAGGGTCATCGTCATCATCGTCATTGTCTCTATTGCCATCATCACTATAGTCTTTTCGTTAGTTATCATCATGGTCGCCACCGCCATGAACGTTATTGTCGTCACAATTTGCATTCAAGAAATGGAAATGCTTAATGGTAGGTGATTTAGGAAGGATAAAGTGATAAGATATGTCATAGATAGAGTTTTAAACTGAAACCTATATTGAAAGATCAAGACATTTACATGAGAAAGCAAATAATGGCTTCTTAAGAAGGAGTTAACATGGAGTGGCATTCTTTAGTACAAAAGAAGTGAAGGAACATTTGTTCGAAAATGGAGAAAAAGGCGTTTAAATATTTTCTTGGAATTTTAGCTTATAAATTACCTTATTAATAATATGGAGATATAATAAATTATTAGATGTATGAGTCTTTTATATATAGAGAGAGTTTTTTAATAATTGAAGATCCACAAATAGTTTTGTTTAACCTATTTTATGAAATAATTCTAGTTTGATGAACAAGGATTGACCTCCAACATTACTCTCAACTATAGAAATCAAGTACATGGACGTTACTATGTGAGTAATAACAAACTATTATTAAACAAATTTCGGCATGGCTTTAAAGACAGATTCTTACCATCAAAGTGCACTATTTAAGCCAAAAAAAAGAGCATGCTTATTGTTATAAGACAAAACAGGGTTACCATTTTGGTAATTCATTGAGGTCCATGAGTACTAAGAAAGTCTCTTCGTGTGAGAATGAATGGGTGTTAACCCAAACAAGTAATTTGGTTGTAATTAGAGCTTGATTCTAAAGTATTCACAAAAGTCATAGATTGTTGCATATGTTACATTCTTTACAAGAGTACTAAGAAAGTCTCTTAGTGTGGGGAATGAATGGGATATTAACCCAAACTAGTAATTGTGTTGTAATTAGATTCAAAAGTATTTACAAAGTGACAAATTGTTGTATAGGTTACATTCTTTTACTTATAGACTTTACTTGGCATACATTTTATTTATTCTTATTTTATTTTATTTTATGGCTTGAGTTTATGACTCAGTAGAATTTTTTCTTTTCTTTATATTTTGCTACATAGTTATGTACTTTTTAATGATTTTTTTTTTGTTATTTCATGAGATGGTTTTATACATATTAACTATTTTTAATTAAAAAATTATGATTAATGTATTAGGGTTAATTATTTCTATAGAATGTTAAAATATTGTATTGTTAATAGTTAAGTTAATATAATGAGGATTTGGGCTAACCATATTTTCTAGGTTAAGGGTTTCCATGATAAATCCTATATACATTGAGTGTGAATGTACTATTGTATTTTTTAACTTATATTATTATTGCATCTATTCAACAACTTTATTAATCTCTTAATTATAATAAGCACAAATACAAACACATTTTGAAAAAAACATCATTGGGAACACTAAAGGTGGCTTCCCTAGATTTGTGGATTACATTTATAAGTAACCTTCATCACATACTAGTTGACTTTACCCAAGGGAATTCAAACTAAGCAAATGTTATTGTGAAAATAGAAAAATGTCCAACAACATTAGTTAAAATGAGTTCTTTTAACCCTAGAGAGCTTTCTATTGGTTTGTCTCTAACTACACACACAAATGATGTGAAATAGTGAAGCACATTTGGTGGATCAATTTGTATAAATTTTTCCCATTTGGCTTTCAAATCTAGGAGGTAGAGTTTAAGTAGAGTTTATTAGTATTTGTTGATTTAGCAGACTCAACTACATTGAATTTTGGGTGTCACTTTTCAACTAAATCACCTCTTACAAAAAATTAAACTAAGCTAGCCTAATAAACTAAACTCTCACTTAAATGAACTAACAAAAATTGACACTTTTCACAAATTATTATAATATAAAATTTAAAAAAATGATAAAATAAAGTAGTGAAAAATGCAATATTGAAAGATTGAATTTCTTTGCTGCACCAATTATTAAAAGATACTATATGCTTAATTTTCTCTGTGATTAATTTTCTATGTGATTAGGATTAAATGAAATCCCATGAATTTTGTATGTGATTACGACAAAATGAAATCTGAAGAATATAATAAATATGAGATCAATCCAATCATCAGGTGCATAACATCACAATACTTCAAGAGAGATACGTTGTCAATGGATAAAACGTTTTCCGAAGATTTAAATCGATAAAACATTTTATGAAGTATTAAATAGTTTAAATCATTAAACCTTTAAACAACTAATTCGCATTAAAGATGCTAAAACGTTTTCCGAAGATTTAAATCGATAAAACATTTTATGAAGTATTAAATAGTTTGAATAGTTTAAATCATTAAACCTTTAAACAACTAATTCGCATTAAAGATGCTTCCGAATTTATATTGAGAAAGTACATAGCACTAAAGAAAGTAGAGACAATACAGGGCAGCGATGGTTATACACATTTTCTTGTTCAAGGTTCTAATTTTTATAAAATTCATGGGAAAATAAAATAAAAATATTTAGGGGAATAGCAGGGATGATCGCTCGGGATAGGCCTGAGGCGAATAGCAAGGATGTTCCCTCGGGAAGGGCCTGAGCGAAGTTTTTTTTTTCAATTTGAGTTGATCCATTGCTATTTCAGCATTAAGAATTAAGGGTAGCCTAGGCCTCAAAACAGACTTCGAACCCTATAAACCTCATTATATATACAATTGCTCCACTCCATCCGATCTCGAGACCTATGAGCCTCACTATAGGTACAATTGCGTCACTCCATCAGGCAGGGCGAAGGAATAAGTCGGGAGTAAGTCTTAAAAGAATTAAACTCTTTAATTATTTATCGCATATTTAGCTCAACTAACAGTGTAATCTAAACTGCTGGATGCTGAATCTTTGTGGGACAAATGCCAGCAGGCGTTCGATAGTGTAGAGAACTGTTTTATTTTAACATACAATCGTTATCCGTCTGATCATCCCCATGTCATGTATGTACTATTTTTCCAATATACCCACATAGAACTAGATAATTATGGCATTCTACACTAAATCATTCAACCAAACAAAGAACTAGACAATTGTGGGCTTGTACACTCGGATCATTCAACCAATTTCTAATGTTTGAAACAACGACACTCTTGTGAACAATGTTTTGCCTTTCATTTCAATATTTAGATAGAGAATTATGGGAATAGAGACAGCACACTAACCGTTATTCAACTACGGTTTTACTATTTATATCATGCAATATGTTATGTTGAAACATCTTGTCAGGAAGGTTTTGCCGTCATTTCAATAGCAAGTTGAAACAGCAATAAGAATGTGCATCTTTCATTTCATTAACAAGTTGAAACAGATCTAAGAATATGCAGATGCACATATAGATAGTTGTAACGCTTTAATGTTACTAGGGCTATTTTCAAATTCAGTTATCGGCAGCTACCATAGTAATATGAGAAATAATCAAATTTACATTGAAATCCTATCATCAGCAAGCTAATAAGAACCTAAAACTTGACAAATATTTATCCCAAGCACAAAGTACCTTTTAATTCCTTGATCACCAACATTTCTCAACAAAGCTAGCTGGTTAGATGGATATTTCTGCACACAAAAACGTGCACAGCTATGTCATTGGACATCAAAATTTATGTGCGCTCTCTCTCTACACACAGAACTAGACTCAAGCCCCTTCAAAGAAATCCTGATTAAGACAAAAGATAGATAATCAAACCATATTACTATCTAATGGCTAGATCAATATTATACCTGAGTCAGAGAACCACCCTATACGATTGAATCGGAACGGCAAATGATCAACCTCGCGTGCGATGGCACTCGCACAATGTCCCGTGTTCAACTTCCCGCCTGTGAAAGTTACGGTGACAGTTGCAGGCTGCACACTGGAGCGCTGCAGCTGTTCCCTCTTCTCCGCTGGCCATAAATTCTCCGCAACCATCGACCGCGTGGCCACCAATGCTCGCAGCGTGATTCTTTCGGCACTCTCCATAGCGCACTGTCTTCCTAAATGAAGCATCTGCTCCTCTTGCTGTAGCTTCTGTCTGCTGCGCTTCGGAGGGCCTCATTTTTTCCACAGTGCTTATTGATAGAGCTTGAATCTGAATCTCTGCCGGAATTGTTCATAGGATAGCTGATCTAACATAAACTGAAATAATTTTCAATTCGTCCCTCACCAAGGACTCTTTCACTTCGGTATATGTTTGCAGTTTAACATAATTGATGATCGAAACAGAGGGAAGGGTTTGGTTTCGAAAAATGGACTTTCTCACTTACCTAATTCATTGCACCTATCAACCTCTACTTATATCTTAAACCCTTTAATCCTTCTCTTCAGCTCTAATCCTTCTCTTCACTTTTCTTAAAGCCTGATAAGAAGTGCCCGTCCGCTGGATATCGATGTGTTTACAAATAAAATGAACATTACAATTTCGAAAAACACAAAAAAAGGAACATTAAAGTAATTCGTTATTAACAGGGAAACATGTTCTTTAGTGGTGACCCAATACAAATCGTAAGCTCCTTATCGCAAACCAGAAAAGACGAGAGAACTAACAGAACAATAGGATATTGCAAAACCTAAAAAATTAAGAGTATTTGGCTCTAGCATGCCCTAAAACCTAAAAAACAATCAAATGAGAACCTATCATAAGCATCTGCATAGAACCTCAAAAAGGCGAACACGAGGGCCCTCCTCAAAGATGCCCCAGTACATACACACAATTATCAGTACAAATGAACTGAAACAAGATAAAGAGAAGTCGGATAGGCTTTACATGATACTTACGTTGGAAGATCATATGTATAGCTCAGCTGTGTGCGGGGTAGGGTAAAAATTATTGAAAACGTAATCTTCGACCTGCATAATTTAGGAAGAAATCAAGAATACTGTCATGGTTTCATACCAAACTTCTACGTTATATTTTTGCAGTGGAGTGTCCTTCGGGATTTGATGGTCTCCAAATCACCCCAATAAGTCCATGGGGATTTTGATGATCTCGAGATCATCCCTATAACTTAAAATGAATTCAATTTGTCAAAACCTAATTTTTATGGTTTTTTTGGCATTCTAACCTGAAGAGGAATTTTTGGAAAACTTTCAAAAAATCCTTACAATGCCATCAGTATTCTCGGTTTATATTTCCAAATTTACTATTAAAAAAGTCGTCCACTGCGCCAAGCTCCTTTAGCCGTCAGATCGAAAACAAAAAAAATGCAACGACTGACATCTTCTGGCAGGGTTTCAGCATGTGGAAACCCTATTATATCTCAGCCGTCAAGCTTCTTGCGGTGAACGGCTTGGCTTGAAAACAGATTCTGTTGGGTTGCGAAAATCCCAAGCAGGCTTCAAATTTGAAGCCTCGAGAGCCCTTCAAAGGCCATTTTCGTCATAGAAGGCCACAAGGAATTTTACCGTGTTAAAAAAATTTAGTTTCATTTCCAGCACTTCAATAATGAGATTGAGTAAGCCTCGGTAAATTTGCAACAGAAGGGAAGCTACAAAATTTGCCTATCTAGGGATTTAGTGGACTATGGGAGAGTCGGGACTCATACTCTTCCCAAGTGCCCCTGAATAGTAGCATCATGGATGATGATCTTAGTCCCAATCGACAGGGACCACATTGGTCCACTAGGCTGCCTAGTGCCAAGTTCAAGCTGGTCACAATTAGATTTTCACTTTCAAAGCATTTAATGGCATTAGCATGCATTAGTGATTCACCAACTTCATTAAATCTTGGTATGAGATGATTCCACCTTCCAACTCGATTTTCCATTTGTCATCTTATTGTTCATCCAGTCAGGTGATCTCACCACTTACAAGTCACTTGAGTATTTGAGTATATGATGTGAAATTAAATACTCATATGAGTCATATCTATGGATGGTGAATTGATTTGATAACCCTCCACTCTCAAGGCTCCTTAAGGAAAAACTAATGGTGTTGTTTTTTGGGTTACAACTTACAAGTTGAAATTTACAATGCATTGTGCAATCTTTTCTAGATTTGAACCTAACCTGGTCCAATGGGTGTGTAAGTTTCCAGAACATGGTTTCACCCAGTGGTAGACATTTCTATTATGACCACCACAAGACTGGGATGACGGGTCTTTGGTAGCAGGCTAGCAGCACGCCACCCTTTGTTTGTGCTCATGAATCATATCCTATACTAGTTAGTTCAGGATTCTAGGATTTATTCCAATTTCCATTCATTTACTGGGGTCGGAATCATTTGAATCAACACTACCACTCTCCCATGGTCCACCTAGGCTACTTAGTCTATGTGTCTCATTGGAGGAAGGGGGTTAGGAAGTAGAGGAATGGAGGGTCAGCCAGAGAGAATGGCTCTACAGTATGCATATAGTCATCTCTAAAAGAAACAAAAGAATTTGTCATATAACTAACTGAATATTATGATTACTTAATTTTTCAAGATGCTTACACGGTAACTCTTGCACTTGAGATGTTTATGAGGGTTTCCTATGTCTACAATGGCTACGATTTAGAGATGCTCATTCCCATAATTATAGCACCAAATATCTCTATTACGCCTCCCCTCCTCACTCACCTCACCTTTTGACTTGAGTCCTCCTCCTCTTCTTCTTCTTCCTTCCATGGGCTCTCTGATCTACACCCTGAGCGCCCTCATAACAAAGAATGATCTCTAAAAGTCTATGGAAACCTTGGGAAAACAATACCCAGTTTTCCCTCACCTGCACAGATATATCTATGTTATGTAGAAGCAATTATAAAATGATTTTTTTTGTAATCATGTCAAATACACAAACATGCATTCGCCAACCTCGGGAAAGGTAAACCAAATTAGGAGCCCTGGGATATTGTGGAATTGAGATGGCGTTGCTTCCAATCATCTTGCTGTAGAAGGAAATGGTTTCACACTCTAATTCCTTGTTGTATTCTGCGGTGGGAAACTCCAAGGTTCCACCTTTTTCATAGGTGGGAGCATGAGAAGCAAAGGTAGAACAATGGGTAGGCTGGATTGAGCTTCCCTAAACTTAAAGAGGCTTCCCTAAACTTAAAGAGATTGGTGAAGTCTCTGAAAAAAAAACATTATTTTTGGTTTACGAGTATAGGACAGTCGGAGGTCGGGACTCAGACTCTCAACTCTCCAATTCTATGCTTTAGTGTCTCACTAATTTCTATTTCCTCTAGAATATTATGCAGAGCTAAGCTTTCTCGTGAATTTACAGGTATTTATAG